>VYXH01002871.1:831-18627 GCA_013397275.1 Burhinus bistriatus | reverse complement strand
CATCTGGTTGTCGTTAACAGGATTTAATTTATCAGACAAGTCATTTTGCTTAATTAGGTGTCTAACTAGTGAGGCTATCCTACATAAAACCTGTGATATCATCAGCAATATCCTCAAAAATATCTTGTGTGTACAAGCAAAGCTCTTTTATCAGGCTTTCCTAGCATTGCTAAGCAATAAGTTTTACCTTTAAGAGGTCAACAATTCTGTTTCTATTTTTATCAGATATAGCATAAAATAGGCTACAGAATTTTTAAGCAAAGGCAAATGTACGTTTCTTTACCTTGAACTGACTTTGGAAGTCTAATCCTTAAAATGATGATTCCTATTTGCATTCCTCATTCTTCATTTTCAAGGCACAGAGTATCGGTCAAAAGCTACTTTTGAAATGTATTTCATAAACATTTGCGTAATTTAAATTAGCAAGTGGATTTTATTTTAGATTTTGAAATAAACATCTGAGGTTTTTCGTACATTTTTTCTAGGGACCTTAACACATATCTGTTTCTCCTAATGTAAATGGACAAATGATAGAATGCAACGCTCATCTAATTAACATAATATCAATGTAACAGGAAGGATGACTAAATGACAGAAAAGAAAATCAAATTTAGAATATTTTTTAAGAAGTCTAAGTTTTGCTATGTAAACCTTAACAGAAGTGTCATTTATAAAAGGCAGCTGGTAGTCCATGGTCTCTCTCCTCTTATACTATACTTTGAACTGTCCTCATTGTATCCAAAACAGTGAATAATTTCTTCAAAGAATAGGAACAAAAGAGAGTTTTCTTCAGCATCAGCATTGAGTGACCTCATGTTTCTATCTGTTTCCTTAAAGAAGAGCACAATGCAGTCTATAAATTAAATGTTTGGTTTCGCCTGCAGAGTGCTTATGACACTATTTTCCTTCCTGAAAAAAAAAGTGATCCCAAGCCAACTAAACTGGAGTCTACATTCCCCAGAGTTCTGTTTTCAAGGTATTACGTGTTAGCTTTACAGACAGATTATGCTGTACAATGTCAGGGCAACAAAACTCATACATTATTTGTCAGGTTACTGTGAGCAACTCGAATCCAGTCACTGAGATTCAATACAGAGGGACAAAGTCCTGAAGTTGTCTGCAGTGCATCAGTGGCCACGCAGTGCAGTCCTCATGTGGACAAGTATATAACCGGCAAAGGAACTATTTGGTAGCAAGAGGTTTCTCTGCTCCAGAATCTTTAGAAAATAAGTATATCATACAGCAGTTGTATGATAATTATACAACTGCTACAAGACATTATTCAGTGAAGTTTATACCACTAATGTGCTATTTTAGAGGGATTTTTCTTACAAAACATGGGTTTGGGGGAGTGTTTTTTCTCTCAGAGCATAACACTCCTGCACACATGGCATCTCTTCCCTATTGCCCAAGAGCCCACCAGCAGTACCATGGGAATTGAAGTGAGCATGGGAATTGAAGTGTAAGGAATCAGAGAGAGAAAAACAAGCAATGTCTACGTGCCATACTCATTACTGAACATTCGCAAGTTGCTGCTAAGTTGCTTAGTATAAAAAACGTTCAACATGAAGATTGTTAATCTCCACTTGGGAGAAAAAGTCTCTAGTGCCCATTTATAACTCCACCTATAAAGAATGTAGGTGGCTAGACTTCACACAGACACTGTTCATGGGTGAAAAAAATTGGCATTTTGAAGACATTGTGCTGTCTGGTAGACTGAAGAGATGTAGGTCTTGGAATTTAGATCTCCCACCAGAGTCTGATTCGCCCTGAGCTCACTTTGCAATAGATTCGCCCAAAGTTCTTGAGATCTTAATTCCCAAAGTCAAGTACCTGGAAGCTAAATCACTGACAGCTAGAGAACTAAATCCCTTTGAGGATCTAAGCCTTCATCTCTGGTCTATATTCTGACTTAACCTAACACAAGTTTAACAGAGCAGTAGAAACTGCACACTTCTAAAAGATCCTTCCCTACTACTTCTCACTTGTACCTTCACGAGCAGTTGGGAAGCTGTATGATGAAATACATCAGAGAGATGATCTACCTGACAACAAAGACTTTTTTTCCTAGAGTTAATTTTCATCTGGAGCTGTTCGCTAATCTATTTCACTGTGTGGCTGCACTCAAGCCATGTATGAGCATCTAGAGATGCTGAGCAGAATGGAATCACCTCTTTTGTTCGCAGCAGTGAGTTACACAAGACTAAACTGCTAACAGAACTAAAGTGCTATGCACCTCCCTCTAAGGTGGATAAGATATTTTTGCTATTTAAGGGATAGACAGAGAAATTTTATACATGTCTTTATCACTTTAAGTCCATTAAATGATACAAGCAAAAAAAATATTCCTATTAGAAGTTACAGCTAAATTCATTGCTGATAAAAGAACATATATACTATTTGAATTTATCAGAACCCACGTCTTCAAGAAACTGACATATATTCTCTATTTCCTTGTTTTAAATTAATAAACACACAAAATAAATAAAACCTTGAGGTTTATTTTTTTGTTATGTAAATGTTGTATGAAAGTATGGTTCATTAAGGTACCCTTCATCCCATTAATTCTATAATTCAATGGTTTCATTGTCTATATTTCAGGTGTCCTTTTGCAATAATAAATTTGAACACTCTTTTACTGTAAGGGAGAGAGACGTTTCTGGAAATAAGGTTTGAAGATCAAATACCTTTCCCTGTTCTGTAGAGAATCCTCAAGTCAATGCAAGTATATACAACGTTTTGCAGAACAGGTACTTCTTTGTTTTGTTAGCTCAGCACTTTTTATCTTTATGATTCATACTACTTAAACTAAATTTGTATTCTGCTAAGAGTAGTCAGCTGTAGTTAGATGAAGTGAAGTGCATTCAATCACATACAGTAAGGTATGTTACACCACATGATGTAATTTACAAGATACTCAATAACTAAAATCAAACATTTTCCTTTTGCTGTTTTTCTATAGACCACTGCAATTTTCACATATTCAAACAGAGAGAAAAAATATCAGGCATAAACCAGGAACACTGCGAATCTACAGCCTCATGTGCCTTAGTTTCATCTTAATCCTACCATATAAACCAAAGTTAAAATTATAAATAACATTAATGTAATTATAGAAATAATATTGGGCTATCATGGTTCATCTAATTACTGGCAGTGTTGGCTGCGACCTCTTCCATTTTTGCAGATGTATCAGCTAACACAGTGTTCCAAGGAGAAGAGATTTCAGACTTTCAGGGCTACTACACCTGTGTTGTGCATAAGGTCACTACAAAAAGACCAAAAGTTTGCCAATACTTTCTAATGTTTGTAAAATGTTTGCATTTCTGGAGATTAAAAAATCAAGAAAATAAACTACATCATAAATATGTCATATGAATAACTCCCTAGCAATAAATCATCGTAATTACAAATTATTTGACCTTATTGAATTCATTTCTAAGATTTCCTCTGTTATTTCCCTGAGCGCTTTTCATTGGTCTGGACTAAAAGTATTTAGCAGGCATTTAACAATTAATTAAAGAAAGCATGCTCTTGAGCCTGTGCCAGCCAGCCCAATTTCTTTGCTAAAAGAATGGAAACCTTTAATAGTTAGCTTGCTGCTGGATCAATTTAAGATGGAGCCTCTTTTAATATGCAGAACTGGTGGCTGGTGGCAAAGGACCAGGCAATTTTAAAAAATAATAATAATTTAAAATTTTAAAAAAAGGAAGAAAAATACTTTAATGGTCTCAGATGCAATGAAATTTATTTTCTGGTTTACTGGGTGGTTTTTTGCTTGATTGACTTTTTGCTAAACAGATACCTTGTTCAAATCAACCCCAAATTTTTTCTTTGCCTTTCGCCATTTGTATTTTTTCATTTTTGAGGTACTCTATAAATGTAAGTTTTCTAAGAAAAATACCATTCCAAGAACTTTTGCCACACAAGTGAAAATTTGTAGCAATTGTGAAACAAAACCTTAATTAAGAAATTAAGTATTTTGACATTTTGAGATCACTAGCTTGAGTGCTTTGAATTTACTAATTGTTTCAATTTCCTGAAGATTATAAAAGCTTAAAGAAATGGAAATATGTCTCAAAAAACTGATAGCAAAGGTTGCAAAATGACTGACAAGGAGAATTTTATCAAAGACTCTCTGCACAAAGAGTAAAGCTGCATCTTTACTCCCATAGTAAAGCTAGATAGATTTTGCACCAGGACCAACCAAGGTTAAATAAGGCACTGTCAAGTAAGCTGAGATGGAAAGATTTCTTGCAACAGTCCTAACACACATTTTTCTTTTTTTTTTTATACATATATCTACATATTTACACTTGTTCATAAAATCTGTTGGAAGCCTGCTGGCATCTGTGTTTACATCTGATACATCTTTTCTGTGCTTTTGATGGATAAACAACAGGCAGAGAGTGGCAGTATAATTGGAATTCTCATAGGCAAAAGGATACTGCCACTGTGTCTTTGGGGTCAGCACTGATCACAGGGGCTCATTTTTGTGAAATGGTAACAGAGTACCATGTTCCTTGAAAATGAGAGGGCAAACCCAGGGAGGAAACTTACTGCTATTCTTTCCAGTTCTGAGAAGTTTAGAGCTTAAGAGCCTAAAGAAACATTCAAACAAAGCAAGTGACCCTTGATTTCTAAACTCCTTTTGGAGCCTATGTGCGGCTGAATCCAATCTTAATCTCAGACTTGGTCAATGGTTTATGTCTAATGGAATTGTCCATATAACATTTATAATAATATTGAGTAGCTACATGGATTAGTAAAGTTTCATGTTATTGAATCAGCATGCTATCAGTCACGTACTGAGGACCTGTCATGGGTAAGGGATCTCTCCACTTTGCATAAGGAAGGATCTCTTAGTCTTAATTAAGGAATCTCTAACCTTGAGAGGTGTCCCTGTTTAAGGGGAAAGTCACCTGCCGTGCAGTCCAGCTGCAGTTCAGGGAGAACTCCCATTGGGCCCATCCTGATGGTAATATTTATAGAGTGCAGTAGTTGACTGCCAGTCAACAGTATAGACAAGACAGATGTCTTTGTTTTAGCTCTGGTATCTTATTTGGTACCTTGGTTATCTTGCAGTTTTAGATTTCCAAACCACCATTTGAAATATTTTTCGAAACACCTGCACTCCCCTGCACATGAGCCAGGGGCTTTCCAGCTTGCAAGTTCACTCCAAGGACATGAGGCCAGTTACTCCTTAGCCTGAACGAAAGTACAACTAGGAGTCAGATGTATCTGTCACAGACCCTTGTTGCACCTCCATAGAGCGTTTACTATGATGGAACTTCAGATTCTTGAAATAAGTGAAAAGTAAGCATATAAAGTGAACTGAGGCTTTTGGCCCCCTACAAAAATTGGTTTCCAGACAGCTATGCTTCACAGTCTGTTTTCATCAATATTTTGACTTTTTAAACCATTTAAATAGAGCATTTTTACCCCTGCACATTAATCACTCAACTTTTATCATTTAGTTGAAAACATTATATTCAGATTTTCATGAGGCAATAAAAAGTTTGGTCCTACCAGGAGTAAAAATGCTATTCTTAAACTTTTTTTCCTAGAGGATTTGATGGGGGAGGCGGCAGTATACTTGTTCTGAAGATAATAGAGATTTGAGCCTACAATTCGTTTCTACAGCTGAGTTATAGATCAGTGAAAATCTAAATGGGCAGTGAAGATGTTAACAGACACAAACTATAGATCCAGCACTACTAGAGATAAAAAATTTGTATTTACATTTGAAAATATTCATGCGGCATTCTAGAATATGTTTGCCCTATTTGCTTCTTTGGCAGTAAGGCATCAAGTATCCTATAACATAATCCTTCTCTCAGCACTTACCAATGAACTATGAAATAGTATTAAATAGAATTAATTAGAAGTTTTAATGAATCATGTCTGTCCTCATTTATTATACAATGTAATTTTCAAGGAGTGATTAATTATGAGCTACAGATGAGTGAATGGTTAATGTAGTTTGTTAACCTTACTAAGGAGCTACAGTACACAGTGCAAGTTAGTTCTCCTCTGTTATTAGCACACTTAGGTGCTTGCCATCACTTAAGTGAACAAGATTTTCATGACTTTGCCACTAAGATGCAGAATGGGTTTGTTGTTGAGCTTCTCCCTGTATTATTTTTACAGCCTCTAGTAGACCAATACCTTATCCTTCTCCTTCCTTTCCTTTCAGTCTTGATTTTCAAAGCAGTTGGAAGCCATATGCCAAAAATCCTCCCTCCCATCAAAGTGAATTTGTATGCTCAATTCCCAATACACCATTCATCCCATGTAATATTTTACCTAACAGTATCTGAAATTGTGAGATTCTGCTATGTTCTCAGCATGCAATATTAACATAACTATAATTTCAGCATGTGCTTTTCCTCATAACTAAGGTTGATAACATACCAATGTTTTAGGTATTGCGGAACAGTTTTTTCACAGCATCACAGTCTTTTCTTTTTCCTGCTCTGTCCTGCAGTGAGTAGGCTGGGGGTACAAAAGAAGTTGGGTGGGGACACAGCTGGGACAACTGAATTCAACAGACCAGAGGGATATCCCATGCCATACGATGTTATGCTCAGCAATAAAAGCTCAGGAAAAGGAGAAGAAAGGCGGAAATAACCTCTTTGAGGTTATAGCATTTGTCTTCCCAAGTACCTGTTATGCGTATTGCAGCCCTGCTTTCCAGGAAGCAGCTAAACATCTGCCTGTCCGTGTGAAGTAACGAATAAATTCCTTTTTTTGTTTTGCTTGCATGTGCAGCTTTGCTTCACTTGTTAAACTGTCTTTATCATTATCCACAAGTTTTTCTTGCTTTTGCCCTTCCTATTCTCTCCTCCATCTCACAGGGAGGGGAAGGAGCACGTTACTGGGTGGAGGTTTATCTGCCAGCTGGGATCAGCCCACAGCAGTTCCCACTTGGACTTCTTTAAAAAGAAATCATACAGCACAGGTGACACTTCTGTGGATATACCTTTGAGGCAATTCTCTTTTATTTTTATTACCTAGAAGGGATGACAGCATTTTCTAATGCCAAAGCTCTCAAGAGCAATACAACTTAACAAGACCCCATATTTGTCATACAAACAGAAATCAAGGAAGGTCTGCTCCACTTATCCTTTTTTTTTTTTTTTGGTCCATTTGCCATAAAAATTTTCCTCATTATTTGGAGTCTTAAAGAGGCCTGTACTTCTTTCTATTTATCAAATGGTATTAGCAGTAAGCTTGTGAATTTGCAGAACCATCAAAAGACAGTGGTTACCTTTTTGACTCTGCAAGTAGTCATAAACACGGATCTGGCCCTCAGTAGAGCAGATTTCCTTAGTACGCTTGATTTAGAAATGACTGCTTAACACGTGGCTTGGAAGGACTCTTTCTATACATACCTTCTTCCCATGGTAGAATACAACCCTCCATGTCCACTATTTGCCTACAGCAACACCCTGACCTTTCACTAGCTCTCAGAAATCCTCTCCCTACCTCAGAGCTTAAGGGCACAGAAGAGGACTGGTCCTGAGCAGGACAACTCAAGGCAGTCAAGACTCCACCAAACCATTGGGGCACAAAATAGTCACTGGCGTTCTTCATGTCTAGAGTTCACCCTACACTGAGTTCCAGCACAAAATGAATACCAGAACTGCTCTTAACCAATAAACTGCAGAAGGCAACAGAAGTTCACCCATTTTTGCAAATCAGGAGGAAGAAAAAAATATATTCTCCCCTCTTCAATATACAAGGACGTTGATGTTTCTGAAGGGGCGGAGACATTTTCCATCTCAACACACAAAACAGAAAGCTACTCTATTTGGATTGCCCCTAGATTTACATAAGTAATCCTTGATACTAAGTTTAAACAAGATTAGTGGAAAGATAAGTGTTTAAGTCCCTGCTTCAATGAGAATATGAAGTGGATCTTATGCACATTCATAGTCAACTCCAAATATATTATGGCTCTTACAAGATATTCAACAGCTTAAACTTTAGAAAATCAGACATACACCTTACTAAAACATTTCTGTTGATGTATAATTGTGTTCAACACTGTTTTCTTTTCCACAGCCATGCTAAAAACACCTTTAGTGGTGATTCAGTGCTTAAATTCCTAGACTCAGAACAGCAGACAGAAAAAGTAATTTTTTCCTTTAACAAAATAAATAATTGGGGGTTTATAACAACTTATGTATTCAAAGATGTAGAGGCTGACAGGGTTAGCCATACGTTGATACATTTCTGCCCAGGTTGAATGATTTGAGCAGGATCTTTATTAGATGTGAGTCCTCAAAAACTCATCAGATTACTTGCACTGAAGTCAAAAGACTTATTCATAAATAATTTCTTTGTGTTTATGTATGTGGTATGCATGCATTATTCTTAAAAGCAAAGGGATTCTATCATGAAATTTATCCCAGATGCTTCCAACTTTGCTTTCTTATCCTGTTAATACCAAGGTAACTTAGTCAGTGACAGTTCCTTTCATTGATTCATAATTTATACCCATACTAAGGAGTATCAGATCAAAAAAGTTACACATATTTCACTGTGTATTTGCTAACATAGTCAGTTTAAACAGCCACCAAAACAAAACAATATTTCATTTCTTTTTAGTATTAGAAAGTTTAAAAAACATGGCTTCTTGAGAAATTAGGTTCCCAAAATGCTCCTGATGATCACAGAAGATCAATTTGAACTGAATTTTATGGCTATTTGTCACCACTTGTTGCTTGGTCTTGTTAATGTTTAGTGTTCTCCCTCTGGCAATATATAATATATCTCAGGTGTTAACTTGGCAGAAGTCATTGTAAACGTAGTTCTGAACTTTAGGAGAATCCATCTGAAAATATATTTCAATAATTAAATAAACGCAACATAGAATAACCTCATGGCATGAATGGGACACATCAATCACAAAACTTAAGTCAGATGGAGGGATTTCATTAAAGCAAAAGAAATATCTGTGGCATGAAGCTCAATTTGTGAAGAGCTCAAACCACAGGACTCCTGTTAAAGAAAGGCTGCTGCTGAGACACATCAAAAGATCATCTTTATTGAAGAACAATTGCATGACCTAGTTTTCTGGTCAGCAACAAGCTCTTGTAGAAACTTCAGGAGCTGATAAAAAGCTCTGTAAAGTTAGCATGTGTACTTTTATCTTTATTCCAGTAGAAAGGAGGAATTTGAAAAGATTTTCTGCCATCTTATCTTACATTTAATTCTAGAAGTTATGTAAGCTTAGGAACAAAGAAGAAACAAAAGTAGTATAAACCAGATGTTCATAAATATTTACTGTATCAGGTAGAAGAACTTTAAGATCTAGTTGGTATGTATGAAAACATTTTTATGTTTGTGTAAACAGAAACAGTAGAACAGTAAAGTATAAGGAAGACATGATTTGACTCAACTGTTAATATTCACAAAGTAGGCTTAAATGATATAAAAATGATAGACAAGATTCTTTGAAAGGCTTCTAAGATGTGTAGTGACTGTACCTAAGATATATGAAAAGAAAACAGAAGTATGGGATTTTGTCACCTGTCTGGGGTTTTGGGGTTTTTTTATGCTCATGCAGTTCCATCTACCCATTCTAAGATCCAGTCCCTGGCACCCAGCTAGTTAAATCAGTACACCTTTAGACTACGCTGCTTACTTAACTCTCAGTTCTGTCCTGCTTTGCTACACATTCACTTTACCTCCCCATACAAGCCCAACTTTGTAAGTTACATCTTCTAGACTGACAGACATACACTGTAGAGAATGGGCTCCAGAAACAGGCAGCAGGCCAGAGCAGAAACTCTGGGTCAAACTTGAGAGAGGTATCAGTAGGTGATGAATTTTGCAATTGCTTGTCCCCTAACTAAGGACAGTAAATGTAGAGGTGGTAGGACATGGACGAGGAAGAAAGACTTTTTTGCAGTTCTGAATTTTTTCCTTAGAAAGACTAGACAGGAATGTGAAAACTTCTAAGTCTAGAGCATGTTTTTAACTAGATACTCAAAAGTTTTAAAGTGCACTGTATACATGAGTATACATTACAAGTCTTCTCCCTACCACTCCACAGAGGACATGAGATAGTATAAACACCCAGCTCTACTGTTCCCTAACTCCAGAGTGCTCATTCAGAAAGCTCATTTATTTTCTTTAATTCCTCAACTGTTAGCCAAGGCAGTCCACATGGGACATTTGTAAATGGCACATGTGCTTGCGATAATGTTGGTGATTCAGTCCTTCTAAGCCACAAAGCTTACTTTTCTCAAGGCCTTATGAAAGTCGTCCTAGTAGCCTCAGTTGCCTAGAACTGCTGGTTTCAGAAACAGATATTTATGGTTCAGGTATTTTCTTCATGATCCTGTATGTTCTTAGGCACTGGAACCATCCAATAGCATTTTTTGTTTTTCCAGATAAGACTTTTTCCACCTTGCACACAAGTAACAGCATACTTCAGAGCAGTGCTCTCAGGGGCTTTTGTAGGGAGAAGTATTAGATGATCAGATGCATTAATAGTGGAAACAGTAATAGATTTGGAAAGACTAATGCCTTGGGAGCAAAGGGGTTTAGTTTGTATGAAGAAAATTGTCAGGAGGGAACTACATGGTCTTAAAAGCAAGCAGGGAAAGAGGCTGAGGTTTTCACACCTTACCATACTTTTTAATGTCATTCAGAATCTCATTTGTTTTATGGACATAATTGTAACTCAGAGGTCTGTCCTACAATACAGCCAGACCAAAGCTCACTTTTATAACACATTGAGAATTGTAAAGTATGTCTACAATGAAAGTCCGAACAGGTTTAAAAATTTCATAAATGTCCCACTGGCACCACCAGAGATAGAGACACCACTTACATCCTCCTCAGTCTCTGGATAAGTGGAAAGGCAAGTTTGCACCTAGCAGCCATGAAAATAACATTTCCAAAAAACATTAAAGTGAATGCATGTCAGAAGATCACACCATGTTGTCCTTCATATCTATTCTGTCCGTCGTATCCACTTTGTGTCACTGGCTATGCTTCAGGGCAAGACTAAAGGGAACTATAGTCTTGGTACGTAGCATAATACTGTTCACAGAGTTCAGACGTATTCTTTCCAAAAGAAAGATTTTAGAAAAAGCTACAAAGGAACTGTTTCTGTCTTCATGTGATCACAGAAACGGCCAATACACAACATCAGCGAGAATTAAACTGCTGGTCTGTACCAAGCAGACAGGATCCACAAATGTTCATCTTTCTTGTACCTGCAAGAATTGTTAGAAACTATGGTGGAGGACATAGTTACCACCACCACCGTTTTAAGAGGCAAACAGCCACTTATCAAAAAAGATATCAAGTTCTTCCTTAGGTAGAAATTTTTTAAATAATTTTGGTTTTGTGTGATGGGACAAATATTGAGTGTCCTTCTCAGCTCTAGCAACAATTACCTAGGAACATTCTTGTGAAAACATGCACCACATTGTAACAGGTACTAGTTCATTTCTTCCAGATTATGGTACATAGTGAAATGCAGAATAGACAAAAATTATTCATACTCCCTTATCAAGTGACAAAAACCAGTTTTTGTCAATTGCTGACCAAGAAAAAAGTGGAACACCACTGTTGATCTTAACTATAAAATCACCCATACTTGGATGTTACTACCTCAACCTTGGCAGCTCTACAGTTAAAATTTATAAAACAAAATATCTACAGTACCATATGTGTCTCATGAACCCTGGCAGGCAGGGGCTGCAGACTACTGAGGATCAAGCAAAAGGCAAGTCCTGCTGGAGCTGCATCACTGCAAATTCTTAGCTTTCAGCTCTTGTGCACAAACTCACAACCACCAAAATACTCCATACGTGCTTATTTTATAGGGTAAAAGGTTGCTTCAATAACTGGACACCAAAACCCCTATGAAATTAGAGAGGGAAATCAAATCAATAGTAGGTCCAGGAGGGGACTGTGTTCTATCCTTGGATCTGTTAGCAGGAGTGCTGGGTGCATACAGATAAGCTGATAAATGGCTGATTCAATAGACTGGTAGCAAACACATGCTTTGCTAGAGATGACTTTTTGAGTCACCATACATCAAACAGACACTGTCACACTTTGAGGATAAACTAGTGATGGCTTGTTGTGCTCTTTGAACTGCTTTGGAGACCCAGAGACTAAAAAAGTGCCTGAATGTTCCCCTGAATCCACTGGGAGGATTGAAAGCTTCAAAGAGGAACACTATCACATCCAAAGGGAAATGCATTGATTGAAGAAACCAGTGTGAAATAGTCTTTAATAATTACCAGAATGCTGGAATCGACTGGTGTTTTGCTGAGCTATATTTTATCTTTATTGGATTAACTGTGACACAGTAGGTTATGTCGAAGGGAATCTGCATGAATATTAAAAGTAAATGTGGTGTGAATAATAGATAACTTACATTAGATGCAACAGCATGCAGCAATTTTTATTCACCTATGTAATTAGATTAAAACAAATCTGCTGAATAAAGTATATTGTTTTATTATAAACCAAATTCAAAAGTATCAAGAAGTTATGAAACAGGGATAATTGCTGGTCTTCAGAAGATGTGTGTGGTTATACACATATACACAAGACAGGGCATAATTCTGAGAAGAGTTCTAGAGAAAATTATTTGGTTATGAATAGAAAATTGATTTAGTCTCAAACTGTTAATGTGTTCCACATATCTACTTAAAACTTTGGCATCATGTGTGTATTGTTTATTTTAAAAACAAAAATCAATTTGGGGGAAATATAAGGAAGAGAAATTATATAAGGCAGCTGAGCTTAATGTGAGGATAGTACATTAAATTCTCCTGGATGTTTAAAATTCGTATACTCAGCATTGGGTCTTCCAATTTCTTAAATGATCAGTTGTACGTTCTTTAACATAATGACTGTTTTCTGATGTATGCCACAGAAATATATGTTAGTTTGGAATTTTTAAGCAGAGAGTCCAACTTTTGCAGAGCTGAGCACTTGAAAATAAGAATTTCAGTGATATCTGTAGAACCACAGAATAATTTATCCTGGAAGGGACCTCCTGATGTCACTGGACAAAACTCTTGCTCAAAGCAGATCTTGTTAGATTGGGCTGCTTGGAGGCGTGTCTTGTGGAGTCTTGAACACCTCCAAGGATAGATGTTCCACATTCTCTCTGTCTGCCTGTCCCAGGATTTGATCATCCTCATGGAAAACAGAATAAATCTTAACATATAGAAATAAAAATTTTCCACAGTCCAGCTTGTGTCTGTTGCCTCTCATCCTGCCAGGATGCACTCCCAAGACAAGTGTCATTCCATCTTCTCTCTATCTGTATGCTACATAGTTGTAAGACAGCAATGAGGTTTCCCCCTTGCCTTCTGTCCTCTGAGCTGAACAGACTCCGTTCTCTCAACCTCTCCTGCTATGCTTTGTGCTCGAGCCCCCTGAACATCTTGGTGGCCTCTACTGGACTTGCTTGAGTATATCAATATTCTTTTTGTACAGGGGAGCCCAAAACTAGACACAGCGTTGGAGACATAGTCTCACAAGTGCCAAATAGAGGATCACTTCCCCAGACCTGCTGGCTGCACTTTTCTAATACAGCTGAGGGCACAAGTGGGCAGCTCTGACTCATGTTCAATTTATTGTCCACTAGGACCCCCAGGTCCTCTTCTGTAGAGCTGTTTCCCCACCAACTGGTCCTCAGCGTGTATTGTTGCATGGGGTTATTATATTCCAGATGCAGGACTTGGCATTTGTTAAAACTCCATGAGATGCCTGCCAGTCCATCTCTCTAGCCAGGTTTCTTCAGCAAGGGGCCTTGTCCTCCAGTGTACTGGCCACTGAAGTCAATTTTGTTTTGTCCACAAACTTGCTGAGTATGCACTCCATCTTATCGTCCAAGTTGTTAATGAAGACATTAAACAGTTATGTCCATAGTACTGATCCCTGAGGGATGCCACTAGTTACTGGCTGCCAACTGGACTTTGTGCCATTCTTATCAACTCTTTGAGTTCAGCAGTCCAGCCAATTTTCCAATCACCTGTCATTCACTTAACCAACTTGTATCTCACCAAAGTGATAAAGAGACTGGGAGACTGTCAAAAGTCTTGATAAAGTCAAAATATACAACACTCACAGCCTTGTTCACAGTGCTAGTCACATCACCACAGAAAGAAGTCAGGTTGGTCAGGCATTATTTGTCCTTTGTAAATCCATGTTGGCATATGACAATAGCCTTCTTGATCCTCAAGTGTTTAGAAATAATTTCTAAGAGGACTGGCTCCTTAACCTTTCCAGGTTGCCTGTAGTAGCCTGGACCATAGCTGAAGATGGTTGCAACATCTGCTGTCTTTCAGTCATCAGGAATTTCCCTTCAAAGGGTTGCTTTATCCTTTTGAAGGTGACAGAGGGCCACCTCACAATGAAATTAGCTTGCTCAATCACCCTTGGATGCTTCCCATCTTATTCCATGGAGTTGTATATCTCTAACTGACTTAAGTAATCCCTAACTTGCTAAACTCTCACAGGTTTTGCTAGTGGGCTTAGGGGCTGGGGAGGTAGGTGGGTAAACCTTACCTATGAAAACGGAGAGTAAAAAGGCATTGGAACATTACAATGAAGAAAGAAGGGCCCACCTGCTTTGACAATTCTAGCTTTTTTTGTATGTGTATTTATACATACATACATACATGCACACATACAGATATGTACTGCCTATGAAAAAGGCAGGGCAAGGATAGAAAAAGTGTTAAGGAGTGTCTGCTTGGCATAGTCTTAGCTGCGTGTCTAATGCTTTGGATTTTGTAGAAAGCCATCAAATAAGTCAAAGTTGTGGCAGGGTTTTATTTTATTTTTAATCTAATCACACTTTACGCTACATAGTAGCAGTAGAAGATGAAGTCACTCTTAACTTACCTTTAAGTGTGTCAGTATATGCTGAATAAGTCCCTTTCATTTTCAGGCTTTATGGATCAAAACAAGCTATTCACCAAGTGCTGAAGAGCTAACATTACATAGCTGCTGAGGCAAACTCGTTTTTGACAATGGCACATTTAAAGTCAATGAACATAGTCCACACAGACCAAACATAGACCATAGCTTCTTTCCAACACTGTTCACATCACACCACACTTAGAATGATTCAGAGTTTGACATTTTAGCTGTTAAAGGAGCCATGAAAGTGCAGAGTAGGCAACCATTTTTCTTACACAGATTGTAAAAGAAAGAAGAAATAATCCCTATTGTCTTCAAAGCTACCATTGGGAAAAAAGGAAAACATTTTATGCCATTTCCCCTTCTTCCCAAAGAGCTGACCTGTGTTTTAAAAGTTTTATTGTAAGATTTGCATTCGACCTGTACGGTGCTATTTTTAAATATACACAGAAATCTTGAGGGGGCACAAAAGAAGCAACAAGACCCAGAACAGTCTACAGCAATGCAGAAAGCATACCTAAAGATTACCTCTTCCAGACCCTACTCTTAAAGGCACTTCCAAATAAGGTATCTTCCATAGTACACAAAATACATGCATCTCATATGACAACAAAAGGCAATTTTAGTTTGACGACTACTATGAAGAAGTCCAAACTCTTTACTTAGCAATGTTATGAGAACAAGCATGCTTGACTGTCTTGAGAAGAAGGGCACTAGTAGGACAAATCAATAATTACCTGCAGAACTGGTGTTGGTGACCAGGTTTTGGGTTCTATGATCATGGGACCCTGTTTGCAGATCAGTGTCTGCTTGGGAGAGATGGGATTCATCTCAATGAGCTGGGCAAAGCTATTGTCACCAATGAGATGGCTGACCTTATAAAGATGGCTTTAAATGAAGAATGATGGGGGAGGGTAATATTAATCAGCAGTCCTGTGAGGGAGTGACCAACAGGATCACTAAGCAAAGGGCATGGGGTGATGATACAGCAAGGGATCACAAAATCAACAAAATGAGGCTTTTTGCATGTAACCAAGGAAGTGCCTACAAGGCACCATTATGGAGAAATTCCCCAAACGCTCTCCAGACACTTAACGTACTGGGGTGCCTCTCTAAAGTGCTAGTATACTAATACATGCAGTATAGGGAATAAACATGATAAATTAAAGGCTGTGGGCAGTCCCAGGGCTATGATCTTATTGGGATCATGGAGATGTGGTGGCATGGCTCCCATGACTGGAGTCTTGCAATGGAGGGGTATAGGCTCCTTAGAAAAGGCAGGATGGGAAGACAAGGAGAAGGAGTTGCCGTTTATGTGAGAGAGCAACTAAAGTGCATGGAGCTCTGCCTGGGGATGAATGAGGAACCAAGTGAGAGCTTATGGGTTAGGATTAAAGCGAGGACAGGTAAAGGTGACTTTATAGTGGGTGTCTGCTACAGGTCTTCTGGCCAGGAAGAACAACTGAATTATAGAAGAATGAAGTTAGGAAAGCTAAAGGCCAAATGGAATTGAGTTCTCCCATATGTTAAAAACAGAAAGGTCTTATATAAGTACGTAAGTGACAAAAAGATTAGGGAAAAGTAGAGCCATTGCTCTACAAGACAGGGGATCTGGTTACACAGGACATGGAAAAGGCTGAGGTACTGAATACTTTCATCACCTTAGTCTTAACTGGCAAGACTGATTTTCAGGAGTCCCAGGCACCAGAGACTTGGGGGATATTCTAGAGCAAGGAAGACTTACCCCTGGTGGAAAAAGATCAGGTTAGAGCATATTTAAGCAGACTGGACATACATCAGTACATAGGACCTGATGGGCTGCACTCATGAGTACTGGGAGAGCTAACTGGTGCCACTTTGAGGTCACTCTCAATAATCTTTGAATGTTCATGGCAACTGGGAGGGGTGCCTGAAGACTAGAGGAAAAGAAATGTCACTCCTGTCTTCATGAACAGCAAGAAGGGCCCAGGAACTACAGACTGGTCAGCCTCACCTTAATCCCTGGGAAAGTTATGAAACAACTAATCCTGGAAACCATTTCTAGGCACATGAAAGAGAAGGTGGTGATCAGTAGTAGTCAGCATGTATTCGCAAAGGAGATGTCATCCTTAACTAACTTGATAACCTTCCATGATAAAATGACTGACTTGGTAGATGGGTGGAGCAGTGGCTGTTGTCTACCTTAATTAATTCATGTGTATAAATACCTGAAGGGAAGGTGTAGAGAGGACAGAGCCTCTCTTTCCAGTGCTGCTCAGTGACAGGACCAAAGGCAATGGACACATACTGAAACATGGGGAAGTCCTGCTACACATCAGGAAACACTTTTTTACTGTGATGGTGACTGAGCACTGGCAAAGATTGCCCAGGGAGCTTTTGGAGTCTCCATTGCTGGAGATGCTCAAAAGCTATCTGGACACCATCCTAGGCAACCTGCTTTAGGCAGTCCTGCTTGAGCAGGTGTTTGGACCGGATGACCTCCAGAGGTCCCTTCCAACCTCAATGATTATGTGATTCTGTCATAACCTTTTATGATTAAATGATTTGTTTGGTAGACAAAGGGAGGGAAGCACGTATTTCCTACCTAGACTTCATTAAGGCTCATGACATTGTCTCCCATAAAATCCTCACAGAGAAGCTGATGAAGTGTCGGCTGGATGAACAGTGACATAGATTGAAAACTGGCTAAGCAACCAGTCCCAGAGGGTGGTGATCAGTGGGATGAAGTCTTGATGGAGGTCGGTAACTAGTGGAGTACCCAGGAGCTAGTACTGGTTCCAATCCCAGTTAACATAGAATTGTAGAATCATAGAATGTTTTGGGTTGGAAGGGACCTTTAAAGGTCAGTGGACACCTTCAACTAGATCAGGTCTCCTGGTGTAG
>VYXH01002870.1:0-42824 GCA_013397275.1 Burhinus bistriatus | reverse complement strand
GAGGCGGGGGCACGGTTTTAGCGGGCCGCTGTGCAGTTCGGGAAGCCCGCCTGGCTGCCGGAGGTCTCCGGCTGCGGCGCTGGGCAGCAGTGCGCCTGAAATCCTGGTGGTACGGGGGAAACCGAGGGCCCGGGCTGGCGCAGCCACGTTGCTCTCTATCTCAGGCAGGTGTAGTGTACGCTGTTTTCTTCTGCCTCCTTTTTGGAGGCCAGATTGGCCACATCATGCCTACTACTAACTGGTGCCTTGGTGCGAGACTGCATCTTCTCCTTGGTGGTATCATGGGAGCATGCAGCATCTCGTTATGAAATACAGCCACGGCGAGGGTCAGGGGTGGGGAGAGGGACAAGGGCAGGGGAAGCAGCACCCTCGCTTCCTCAGCACCCCATACACTTCTCTCTTGAGGAATCTGACGTATAATGCTTGCAGGGTAGGCGGACTAAAAAGACCTGAATTTTCAGTAGAACAGTCCTTCCTTAAGAAATTCTGCGTAAGTCTTGTGCTGAATGAGTTGAGATGATCTTCAACGTTGCTAATATCTAGGATGAGCAAAATACTATTTTATTTTTCAAGTAATGAGGTTCTTCATACCTTCAGTATTTGGATTAGTCTGAGACTAATTAATTTTGCTTCTTGTCTCTCTCTCTCCCTGGGCAGGCTGTTTTGGTAGAGCCAGGTATAAACTGAAGCCAGGCCAGGGATCTAGCTGTGCGTAGGCTCATCCCGCTCTGTCCTGCCAAAGGAGTTCCAAAATAGAATGCCTCGGCAATTAACAATCCAGAATCTGAACACAAGCCCATTTTATGAGCCATTTAAGCTAATAAGGAGGCAATGGTAATTTCTAACAGAGGCTGAGATGGGTAACTGTTAAATCACTGCAGTTAAACCAGGGCTCACCTGTCAGGTACATTACCGTGCAGCTGTGCTGATCCTGATGGCAACAAGATCTCAGTGGGTCCCAGATCACAACAGGTTTTCTAAGTACACTTGCAGCACAAGTTAACGAGCATTTTACCTAATTATTAGGTTGGTATAGTTAGTTATCATTAGCTTGGCTTGATCAATTATGATTAACTTTGTTCTATGGCAGAACAAAAGGTCATACCTCTTGCTTCCATAACTGTGTAAGCAAATGCCACAACCAGTCCTGACTAATGGTACATTACACACTTCGAAGTACTCATTAGCCGCAAATCTCATTACAAGTACCCAGTGGACTTTAAGTTTAGCCAGTGCCTTCCTCTGCCAGCTGCACATATTTATGTCCTTTCATTAACTCTTTCCTAAAATCTTAAGAGTTGGATTCATACATAGGTAGGGATAGAGCATGCTCAGAATTTTTACATTTATATCCAGATACTATTAGAAATCCACAGGTCATGGGCACTTGCAGATCAAATATTCTCATGTTAAAGTACTTCAGAATTCGTAGCTGATTTGTGCGTAAATTGCACACAGAGCCATACTGCCTGTCAATATGTTATCAAGCTGAGAGCAAATGGCATTCTGTGCTTTGAAGACTGATAGCTCTTGTATCCCTTCTGTTACATCCCCCATCATCCCATTTAAATTAAGAACTTTATTGACCACTAGGAACTCTACAACAGATTCTTTCCCGGGGCAAGACAAGGGATCCCAGCTGACCAAACAATGAGGTGAATGGTTTCTTCGTTATTATTGCAGAAGTCTAAAAAATTCTGAGTGTGTTCCTTGATTCTTAGAATGTGTCACCGCAGGAATCACTCCTAATCACGTTTAACTAGGAGCCATTTGTTAGGCTCATCGAGGACTAGCAACCTGAAAGTCAATGGCACTATGGCAATTGCCCCTGCTTAGGATGTGGCTGTACCAACTAGAAACATCTGTAACAAAATAAATTAGCTACCTAAATGTCACTTGTCGCTTTCCAGCAATCAAATAAAATGGCAAATAGACCCTTATTTTTTTTTCTGTCGTCACTACTTCTATGTTTCCTTTTATTGAAGCTGCTGGAAATAAAATTAAATTATGAAACTATTTGTATGATCATTGCATCACCGCCCTAGGAGAAAAAAAATATATATGCCTATACAGACATGTATGCACAGATACATAAATATATATAAAAATGCTTTTACTTGCCATGACAAGAGACCTTCTCCACTAGTCTTGTGTGTAACTGTATAAAAGTTACATTGTATATTATAATCCATTTAGGCTATGGGTAAGATGTTTATTACAGGTGACCAGATTAATTATAATAGATACATGATAAATAATATCAACAGTAGAGGTTATTAGTACCACATGTACCACAACTACAATAGATATAACAAGCACTTTCTCCCGTGCTTTATATTATATATCTTTGTTTTATTCATTAATTCACGAAGTAAATAAGAATCTCTCGAAAGTATCTCTCAAATGTATTCTGCCATATCCCTAATAACCATTAATATGTCTTTCTTCACCCATTGTATCTGTTGTGATCTGAGATACCAGACAAATTCAGTAGCTGGTGGGCCGGTGTTCTTTATATGATTATACCAGAAATTAATTTGGCCCACACGCCTGCTTAATTCAGTAAGTCCAAGCTGGTGCCTCACCTGCTCTCTTTACAATTTGGTAGCCCGCTATCACTGACTTTTCCACTCTGCAACATGTGTTTTTCAACCACTAATTTTTATCAAGATGTCTTAAAGGTCTACTAAGGTGTTTGCCTTTTCAACATTACATCCATGTCCCCCAGAGTTTAGTTACGCCTTCCTCTCTGTGGCAGAAGAGGCTATTACATCATTTACTTTTACCCACGCTCTTTTTTTCCTGGGAGAGAGCATTGTGGGAGGATCCTCACAGGGGTTCATACCCTCCTTCCATCACTGCCTTATCAGTTCTGCTCCTGAGACAATTCCCTGGGCAAAACTCGGAGAGAGAGCAGCTCATGAAGAGGCAGCCTTTCCACAGGTGAGGGCAGGAGCTAAGTGCAGCAGGCTAACCAGTGCTGAACAGGGAAGAAGTGACAAGAGCACTCTCATGATGGAGAGACTGAGAAGGATGTGGTTTCATAAAAATCAAGAGTGCTTGGGAGCAGGCCAGTTAGAAAGAAGCAGTGTGCGCTAAAGCCCAAAGTATCTGCTCTCCATGAAAAGTGCAAAGATGAGAAAAAAATAAAAAGATTTCCTCTAACAAGAAGGAAACCTATTCAGGATAATACATCAAACCTAAGCTTAATACATGGCCATGTCTACCTTTGTATCTATGAACGTATGTCTCGTTACATTATAAATTTTCTGGGGCAAGTAACATCTGTATTTGCATAAGCTTGGAGTCTGACTGCAGGAGTTACCACAACAGGCAAGCCAAGCACCTGTCTTGGTGCAATTCAGGACACAAGAAATGATATCCAACAGATCTGTGAAGGTCTTAGGCCTTATGCATAACGTCACAACTATATGAATAATAGCTTCAATGAGAACCACTGTAATTGATTCTTGTAACTGAAATATGAAGTCTCTTGTATCTTATGGGAAATTCTGCTTTTCCAGCTTTTCTGCTCACTCTTTCTGACAGAGTTGGGCTAGATCTGGGCATTTCTTGCAATTCCAAATCCAGAGTCACTAGCTAAGGAGGGCTGTGAAGTGGGGAGATCCAGAAGCTAACAGGGCTCCCTGCCATTTGGCATTTGCTCAGGAAGAGTATTCCTACAGGCATAGAGATTACATCAGGAACTCTACTTTTAGCTTCCTTATGGATTTTAGGTAGGCCTGAACAAAATCAACACATTGTCCAGATGAACCAATAGCAAAAAAAGCCCCACTACGTCAGAAGATTACAATCTTTTAGAAAAGTGTAAATATTCCTTCTCTATTATTGTGTGCTCACTGACATACTTCTCAACCAGCAGGACAATTAAGACATAGGTAGAGTAAAATGAGAAAAAACACTGGAAAGTTTAACGGTTTGTTGTCTAGATGTTTCCACACACAAGAGAATCATTGATGTACCTCTAAAATTGCATATAATTTAAACCCCAAATAGCTGCAAATGCATGTGATGGAGATTACTGCTGTATAAAAACAGTAGCCGTGCAGAGAAGGAAGCCCTCCACAGATTGTAGCTAATTCACAGCCAGTTTTAACACTGGAGACCTGTGAGGTAAGGCTTGATTTCTCATTGGGCGTATGTGAGCAGGAGCTTGTGAAACCTAAGGGAAAATTCATGTACTGCAAATTTGTCTTGAGGAAGGCAGACAGAAGCATAGCTGGCAGCATCCCTGCTGAGTCAGTAGGTAATGTCTATGCTTCACTCCCAGTTACAGACAGGCTGGTAGCTAAACTTGCACAGGACTCACTCAGTGTCCTGGTGTTTGTCCACAGGAGATTTTTCGGCCTATGCTGAGTTTCACAGTGCTACAACATCTCGTAGTTAGTTAATTTAAGGCCAGGTAAATCCTTCCCTTACAAGAAGAATTATATAAAACCTGCAGAAGTAGTGGAGATCCCACAATGTATAATAAACTATTGCTAAATACAGTTCTGCATTCAGCAGCCTTAAATGTGGGGTAATCATTAAGCATGCCTGTTAAAACTGTTTAGTACAGAGTGGTCATGGTGTCAAAAAAACCCCTTTCAGTTTCTTCTCAGTAGCTGTGCCAACTAGTGCAAATTAATTCTGCAAGCAATCATCTTCCTGGAAGCAGAGAAAAGAGCTGTTCCTTTGGGTCCAGCCACTAAAGCTGTATTGCAAGGTAGATTGAATATTCAGTCTGCCTATTGAAGAAGACAACTAAAAGAGCAGGAACATGGTGCATCTGAGTGCAAAACTCTCCAGTGAACTTCTTTGTATAGTATCATTTCAAGTCAACGTCGATATAGGAAATAAAAAAGCATCAATGCAAGAAGGCAATGCTCTGAAACAGCGGTCTCCAAACTTTTTTGAGTGCACACCCCCTATATTTGTTTATTTATGTATTTGTTTTTAAATTACGTACATGTACTACTGAGGTTCTAATATTTTCTTCTTGCACCGCAATGAAGCATCTTCTGCACCCCCTGGAGTGCACACACCCCATTTTGGAGACCACTGCTCTAAAAGAACTTATTCTAATGCTGTACACTGTCCTAAGAAATATTTCACAGTATCTTACACAAGAAAGACCCAAGAGAAAAACAGAGCTTCAGCTAAGGGGAGCATTGATCCTAAGAAACATCTTTAACATTAGCACATTAAAATATTCAGAGGCTCTGAAGCACCATATATGTTCCAGATAAGAGCTTTTTATGAACACAAACAAAAGATTGTTGCTAAAATTTGGCCACAGGATTAAACCAATTCTAGCTGTGAAGCTGATAAGTGTGTTTGGAAGTGGCACACCCTAGACAACCTCCAGAGTATCTGGAAGAAAAGACACCCCCATCATTATTTCTACCGTTAATAGAAATGTAAACAGTTATAGTGCTTTCTTTCTGCTTTTCTAGAAATCCACATTCTGTTAGCTAACTCAGTCTGCCTTACACCTTGAGACTTGATATAAACAGCATCAACATTATCTTCTCATACGAACAGCCACCATCGAAATGTAATCAAATTCTAGTTACCCTGCTTTAAGAATTTGTCTCACTGCTAAGAATGCTAAGGACATCGTCTTTAATGAAAATTATATTTCTTGTGTCCCTTTTGAAGTACAAAAGTGATGTTCTCACACAAAGTGATGTTCTGAGAAACTGCAGAATGAATAATGTGTGGGTTAGTGTTTTAGCTTGTGACCATCCCAGAGTTGAGTGCTGAAGCCTTTGAGTTAGACATAAAACACCCCTGACATCAGCATTTCGCATTGATCCCCCACCCATCCCCTTGGCATGTGTGAGGCTCATTACAAGGCACCTAGTGTTCCTGGCTTTGGCATGAGACCAAGCTGGTCTGTACTGACAAGGCTGACAGATTTTAGGGCATGCAAAGAAACAGAGAGAGTGAGAATTAGCCTTCTAAATCTGAGGATCAGGATCACTTTCCTTTGTGATTTCCCAAGGTTACAAAGGAGGCAGGTGAGGAAACATGGAACTGAGCCCTGGCAGCACAGCCTTGGTGAGCTGAGGGGTGAGTGCAGAAACAAGCAGCCTGCAGAGATCATGGGGAGACGTTTAAACCTGCATCTCTGCTGAAAGTAGAGTGCATGAGGACCTGGATGTGAGTCAGTAACAGCCAGGAGGAGTGCCGGGGTTTGGCTGGAAGCAGAACCGTGTTTCTCTTTCCCTTGCTGCTTGGCTCCAGTCTGGAAGTCCCCATCCTGTATATCCAATCTCTGATTGCTCCATCCCATCCCTCCACCTCTGATCCACCCACTCTGTTGTCTGGGCACTAGGACCAGCTGAAATTCCTTTTTATGCCTGCCCCTGAGCAAAATCTTAATTCTGAGTGACGTACAACCTGCCTGCGTACAGGCTTGGCAGACCTGATCCAGCCAGTGGATTCCTGTCCAAATTTCTGCTCCATCTTTTTCTGAAAAGAAAAAAAAAAAAACCAACAATGCCACCACTAATAGAATAGCAATTATGTTAGTCTAAAATCCTACAGAATTTGCTAAAGCGTATCATCCTCAGAATGGTTTGTAAACACTAGACTATATAATTCATAGAAATCACCAAATCGCCTATAACATACATTTGTCAGAATAAAACATCTATGGAAAAGTTATTCTCTGTTAAAAGCTGCAGGCTTTTTCATTAGGAACTAACATTTTATATATTTCTCATAAAAACTCTGGCATCTCCCACCTTTTTGGCACTAGTTTCTCCCTTTCATAGTATTCTTGTGTGCTACAGATGATAAAAGAGATGGCTGAGTTTCAGTCAGATGCTTCTGAAGCACCAATGGGTGATCCTCAATGAGATGATTACCTGTCAAACAGTTGATCCAATTTGTCATGCTCTATTGGGATTTAAATAAATGAAGGAGGCAAAAAAGTGATATGTGTAGAGTCAGAAATTGATCCAAACTTTCCTTCCCCCAACACACTGCAGAGAATTCTGAACACTTCAGCTATTTTTTTTAATGAGAGAAGAACAAGCTATAAATCTAAAAACAAGATTCTTATCCAGGTTTGAACCATGATGAAGCTCAGTCAGGATATTTGGCTCTAGGTTTTTGGTCATCCAATTACAGGAGTAAGAAGTTCACCGTAACATTTAAGATTCAGATAATTTTAATGTTTTCTAACATGGAAAGACATTTTGATTTGGGGTTTTGACTACAGAACAGGTTGGGTTTACTTCTGGCAATGTTTTTATAAGTGCATTTTCTTCCAAAGCAGTTTGAGCTCAAAGCTCTGCCTGGGGACAGGAGCCTTGCTACTGCAAGATTTCAAAGAGAAGGAAGGAATGGAGTATCTCTCTAACTAATCTAGCAGGGTGAGAGGGAATGGGTTGGTAAAATTTTGCATATATTTGGACAAGCACCTGCACTTCTTGATGGGTATCTGAAACACTGCTCTAAACTTTTGGAAAGATGTCTGGTACTTATCAACATTTATGAAATACTATTCCCTGTTGTGGAGAAACTGGATTAAAACAATTGCACAAAATCCGATGGTATCATGACCCAGTTGTCAGACTTATGTAAGAATTAGAAAAAAGTTCTCACGCCCTAGTATTGATCTAAAGCAAAGTCTTCCTGATTATTTAACTCTCTTTCTTATTGTCAGTTACTTTCTGAAAATTGTTCTTTTAAAGTCAATCTGAAGCTGACTGCACAAAATCTAAGTACTGGCATGGTTGCCTTGCTTTAGACTTTCCCTGTGTGAGACCTGTGAATAGTGTTATTGTCAATCTGCTCCACCAAACGAAGCATTTTTCAAACATCTGGAATCCTTTCATTCCTTCTTGGCCAACCTGACAGCCTTCTGCGGGCCAGCTTTTTAGAGGCCATCAAAACCAGCAGTATCTCCTAACCTCTGGGCAAGAGTAATTTCCATAAATGGAACAGGTACCTGCTTTCAGAAACCACCTGCCTTAGGAGACGTTGGTTACATCCACCATGTCCAAAATTTTCCATGGCTAACAATTTTTTATTATCTGCTAAGGAGTGATGTTGGCAGCACTTTCTTGTGATGACACTAGAAGAGCAGTAGGAATGATTTAAAAGCCAGGAGCTTTGAGTTATTGTTTAGGGTACTTGATTAGCTAGGTACTGTATTCTCCTCACATTTGTCTACAAGAAAAGATGCATTTATGGGAAGTTTTCCAGATCTCTCTTCATTAAAATGAAGAGGTCACATTTTATTTGCTGCTAAATAAAACAGTATATTACACTGTAGATTATTATACCTAAGTGTGTGTGCTTGGACGATACTTCACAGAGAGCAAGTCAAGAGCAGAGCCATAATTTGTTTCTTCTTGAGAGCCATCTTGGCTCAGAAAAGACCTTTTCTCTCCAAATGTTAAAGGTTTTGTGGAACACTTCTAATCTTGCATTCTCTGTGTCATAATTTCAAATGCTTTCTGTTGACTGTTTAAGCATAAATCAAAGTACAGCAGGGCAAATTTTGCCTAGCAAAGGCCTGGAAACCCAGTCCTACTGGATTAGAGCTTTAAAGGAGACATACTTGATTTTGTAATGTTCAACTTTCATGTGTACTTCTACCTCTTGAGTTTAATAGCTCCAGCTGCGTGTCCAGAGTGCAATTAGACAGTCTAAAAGGGGTTGTGACTTAAGCATTGATCTCACACTTTGGGAGTTAAAAAAATGATTCCTCTCCTTTGACACAAAAATAGTCATACATGAAACACCCCCATCCCATCTTTTAGGAATATTAGATGGTATAGCTTCACTTTATCTAAATAATTAAAGATTGCAGGATAGGTAGCAATCAGAAACAGTGTTGAACTGTGGGAGGGGTGCTACCTTCACCCAAAGGGACAGGTAGAAGAAGTTGGTGAAACAGTAACCTGCCTGACCATATCTGCTGGACCTCAAATATTTCAGCTAACCACAGCCTTTTTCCTCATGGTTATACCCCGAAGGGTTTCAGCCCAGACCACAAAGAATATTCTACAGCCACCTTGCATTTGGAAGCGGTGCCACATGTACACTGCACAGGCCCTGATGCTTGTTTGGTAATTCATTTATAACCATTGTCTTTCTGTGGCACTGATAACTTGTATTTGATTTATTTTTGCAGTTAACTTGCAGTTGTCTGGTAAGTTCCAGCACAGAAATCAGTTTCATGCCTTGTAGTTCTTACATCTGATCTAATAGTGGATAGAGTATTTGTAAAAAAATGATTGCTTTCCTTGCTAAGATAGAATGGAACAATGAGGTGTGTTCTAAAAATAGCAGCTTCATAGAATTACAACGTCATAGGGATGAAAAGGCCTTGAAAGGTCATCTGGTCACCTATGTGCCCCACAGTAAAACCAATTATACCCCCATTATTTTTGATAGATGTTTAGCTAACTTATTTTTTGCAGCCTCTGAGGATGGAAACTCCACAGGGTCTAGTGCTTCACTATTGATATAGTTAGAAAGTTTCCGTAATGTCCAATCTGAATCTTTCCTGTTGCAATCAGAGCTCACTAGCACTTGCCCTCTAATCAGAAGTTATAGAATACAGATCTTTCTCTTTGCAGCTGCTTTTTTGTAGGTGTTTGAGCTTCCCCTCATGCACCTCTTCTTTTGCAAAACAACATAAAAAGCAAATGCACATACCGTTTGTCATGGTTTGGGCTGGATTGGCCCAATCAGGTGGAATGACAGATGCTCTCTGTCTCCTCCTCCACTTCAAAGGGAGGCAGGAGAGGGAGTAAAAGAGACTTAAGAGTTTAGAAGGAACTAAACTACTTTAATAAAATATTAATAATAAAATAAAAGCAAAGAAAATAATGAAATATATACAAAACCATATCAAGCTCCCAGGATGACAGTCACATCACCAGCAGGCGCTAGGGAAGTCCCAGACTGGACACAGTGATGGACGGGAACTGGATTCCAGATCTGGATTCAGGCAGATGGACAGACAGAGTCCTCCTCGGATGCCGGCCATTGAAGAAAGAGGCCTGACCCTTTGATCCCTCGGTTTTTATACTGAGCATGAGGCAGATGGGATGGAATACCCTGTTGGTCAGTTTTGGGTCACCTGTCCTGTCCGCTCCTCCCCGCAGGTGTGACCCCTCTATGCTTTTCCGCTTCCGACCCTCCAACGGGGCAAGTAACAAAGTTGGCTGCCCTTGGTTGTTACAGCAATAAGGATAAGCAAGAGCCTCTCTGCATCCCGTTCCTTGGCATCAACTATAAACATGGGTCTAATCACTCCAAGAGCGAACAGTTTTCTGCACAACATGCTGTTAATTTCAGCAGTTAGAAGAGGCCTAGCTAAAAAGTAAAGTTAGTGAACCAAGTTTGTCCTGTTTTTCCTCAAACCAGGGCACTGTTTAAGCAAAACAGGTTTTTTTAGGCAAGGTTTGTATGCCAAAAGGAAGAGAAAGGACCAGAGTGGTGGTGATATTAAATTAAACATTAAACATAAGTAATAACTTATTTGCTATGAATTGCTACCTCAGCCATAACTTGGTATAGAGGTCTGCAGCTCATCACATGTGGGATATTACTTAATTTAGTGTCAATTCAACATGCAGCAGCATGCTTACAGACGTGAATGAGATTGCCAGCTCGGTAGCATTGGAAAGATCTGGTTCCTCACAGACCTGTATGTAGGTTACAAAAAAGATTTCTCCTAGATCTCTTCCTCATTGCTGATATGAGAGTCATGGTGTTCCTGTAATTCTGTCCACTTACTGATGTTATTTAGCCTGCAAATAAATAACTACATAATGCAATTCACTGTATTTTTTCCAGCAGCTGTAATTATTATTTGAGATGATTCTGCAGGCCATACAAACTTAGCAGGTGAAGTGAAATGGTGGCAAGGTGCAGGATCTGCTGGTCGCCCAGGGTTGTCTTCCAAAAGGGAACCAGCTGCCAGACTTGCACTCTCAGGACTGCTGATGTACAAGTCAAGGCTAAAGCATAGCTGAACTGCTTAGTACTGTTGGACTTCATAATCCTTTCAAAAAATAGTTATGAAATCATGACTTTTGAGAGTTTGGGTATTTGGGGGCATTTAAAATGTTATTTATACTAGAGACTACAGACATTGGTATTTCATGTATAGATCTTCTTCTCTTATGTATGCAACTGTAAGTTTTAGTAGCTTCTAAGGTCCAGATTGTGTCCACTTAACTTCAATTCTGGGTACCCAAAAATAACCACTTATGCTACCTGTATCATGCACTATATTTCTCATGAGCCTAATCACAGTACCCCTTGTTACTTCTTTCTTTTCCTTTGCCTCCAGCATGCACCTTCTCCCACATGTCAAGTTCACTCTACAGTCTCATATTTCAATTGCCCTGGTTTGAGGAAATGTCATGTTGTGTTGGAGTCTAAGAATAGAAGGTGCTCATCAGTCAACATTTTTATAGTGTGCTAATCGTCACCGCAGTGAGCTGATTTGGTACTCTGGATTTTGACCACTGCCTTGGTCAATCACTGAGCAGCTCTATTCATCATCTACCTATTCTTACAGATTTGTTTCCATCATGGCCACCTAGACTAAAAAGAGAGAAGGGAAAGAGGACAAAAATCTTCAAAATGCATGTGTCCAGTGAAAAGTATTCAAAACAACCTGAATTTAATAAATGCTGAAAATAACCCATGTTAAAAAAGAACACAGATTGCCCCCCAGAAATTCCAGTTTGGACTATAAATAAATGTATACTATGAATAGATGAGGGAACCTGATTTTATTAAATAGAAGTTTTGTTTCTAAAAAACCAGTCCCTACTTATTAGAAGAATAGTTTTCTTTCCTCAAAGGCATTTGTGGATGGAAAAGTTATATTTTCTATGTATTGACATCCTGTACAAAATTAAACTTTGGATACAGAACTTTAGTGCTTAGCCCTGCTCATTGTTTCTGTCATTAAGAACCAGCAGTGTTACTCTGATTATAGCTTAAGTTACTGCCATAGCCAAAGAACACCTATCCCATTTGTATTATGAAAAATAATATGATATAGATGTTGGACAAAAACATTAAGATTCTGATACACTAATGCTGTCTAATTCTTTTATGAATGTCTCAGCTGCTTTTGACAAGAAATAAGTATACTTAATAAATACATACTTATCAGGCAAGAATATATATAGCTATATATATGTATAAAGTGTATGTAAGAAAAGCAAGAATACAGATTCAGAGACTGTGTTCCAACCCATTTCTCCACAGCTACAACCTCCCACGAAGTATCATTTTTCTCTAGTTAACCTTGGTTTCCGAGCTGAACTGAGGAGATCTGACGTGCATGCCACATGGAAAGACTTTCCCTTCCTGAGTGCCAGAATTTTGTTCTATCTTATCAGACTCTGTAACGATTATTGGGAGCACCCAGTAACAGGGGTATTTTCATTCCTAGTGGATTGCTGTCAGTAAACTGGTTCTTTCTCACCGACCTGTACGTCCCAGATACATTTGACAGGAAATAAAGTTGGTCAGATTCCAACAGGAAATAAAGTTGATCAGATTCCAAAGAATTTGCTCAGTTCTGAGAAAAATCCTTGCCATAGTAGGCAGGTCCTTTTCTGGGATCTTTGGCAGTGGCACAAGTATATCCCAGTCCTGAGCAAGCTGTCTTACCAGTCTGACTGTATCTGCCCAAGCCAAGTTAGTGTCCATAAAGTCAAGGCTACTGTCCCACAGGAAAATGTCCATTTGAGTAAGGAAAATTCTACATTTTAAAGAATAAGGGCAAATTGACAGATGAAAGTACATCCTTTGTAGAGGGGGCAGGGGTTTATGTTCAAGATTTAACTGAAAAATATGGAAAAAGGAATGCAATGACCTCAGTGAAGAATATAAAAGGGAAAAAATCAGAGCATGACCTAGTCAGGTCTAGGTCTATTATGAAAAATAAAATATTGTGCCCCATTCACAGAATCATAATAAATATCTGGCTTGAAAGGGATATCTGGAGGTGAGACATGTCTATGTCCTGCCTGAGGCCAGGATAGCTTCAAAGTGCAATGAGGTTTCTAAGGGCCTTGTCCAGCCAAGTACTGAAGCTCTTCATGGATGGAGATTCCTATGAGGGACCCACCTTTCTGGTTCACTTTTTCTTTTACCTTATTTGGAAAGATTATTTATTGAAATATTTTGGCATTGAGCTTCTCCTAAGTATTTTTTTCAAAAGGCTGTCATTTGAGATTTGCTTCAGAGGCCTCACAAATGTAAGCTGTTCATTTTGTGTTTATGAAACGTGGTGGCAGAGAGGTCTGTGAACTGGCCACACGTTCTGCTTTAGCAGCAGGAACCAGAGTGCATATGCTCTGGTCTTTGCTTGCTAGCTCATCCCACCTGTTAAATAGTTCTTTCTCCCAATGGGTCAATAAGAAAAATTTTTTAATGTCAAGGAAAAGTGTTTCAAATAGGAATAATTATATTCCTCCTGGAGGAAGAAAAAAATACGATAGCTGTCTTCTTCCTGCAAATATTCCTGTGCTTACATATCAACACAAGGACTTCCACTACCTTTTGTAACCCATTGATTTTGATGGGATTTCACATCTGTCTACATCTAAGCATGCTAGTAAGTGTTTGCAAAACCCAGGTATTAGTACTGAAGATTGCTGAAACTCCTTGTGCTTTGGTGCCTGGAGCTGGGGGAGACAGGTCGGAAGAGGCACACTGAGGGTCTGTGCCCAAGAAAGGCAGCACAATGCTAAGTGTAAAAGGAGGCCAGTCCAAAAAGAGTGTCCTGTGTCATAGTCAGAGGCACCTGGATGTTCATCCAGGATTTCTGGGCGCATTACAGAGGTGCTGCTACTGCTTTGGGGCTGAAGAAACCTAAAAATGTTGTAGGGCCTTCAATGACATTTAAAAGCAAGGAAAGGATAAAGAGTGTAACAAGTTTAGCTCAGTGATGTTGTCTGATGGCACAAACTCTCCTGGTGTTCCCCACAAGCCATGACAGCTGTGCTGCTTCCCAGGATGCCACGGAGCTGTAACAGGAGCATGTAGCATGCTGCTGCTCTGTGTTGCTGATTTATATTCTAGACTGAAATTTTTTAATTAAAGTATTGGGGAATGAAAATATGATAATTTTCAGTAGACAACGGAGTAATTGGACATTAGAGGAAAATGAACTGTGACTGGGGCAGCAGTTTAGTACTGCAGGAAAATTGCAGTAATCCTAATGAGGTGCTAAAAAGCAAAATGAAAGCAGTCCCAGTCAGATAGTTGATTTAAAAACCCAGTTGCTTTAGGGCTTTCATGTAAAATGTATCAACCTCATTCTCATCTAAAACACTTTATCTATTATTGTCAACCACTGTCATGACAGTGTGAGCTTCACCAAATGAGCACAAAGACAAGGGGAAGTTGAAGTTAATTAAAAATGTAATATTTTAAAAAATTAAAATCTTATTTAAGCCCTGGTCAAGCATAGACTCTGTTTTACAGTATTAGTTCGGAAAGTAACATGAAAAATTGACATAAACTCTGAAATAGCCTTGCTATTTCATAAACAAAATATGTGTACTCAGGGTATCTTCCAGCATGGCTGCCTAACTGACAGATAAACATTATACTAAATATTCACCAAAATAAATCCACTTCTACATCAAAATACATTTGCCTGGCATAATATATAGGGCATTCATACAGAGCGCTGGCTTAAATGCATTAAGGCTTCCTAATTTCCAGCATTTAGCTCCAATCCTTATATAATTTCTGTCTTTGTATCTGCAGTGTTATCTGTTGGCTGATTTTAAAAAAAGGTTTTCTCAAACAATAATATTCCTAGCTTCGGGCTGATTGCTGAGTTCATGCTAGACTCATGAACTAGCAAAGCTCATAGGTATATGTTTAATTGTACCTATGCACATAGACTCATTGAGGTCTTGTCTGGTTAGAGCTGGACAGAGTCAGGAGTGTTCTAGAGGATCTTCCCAGACTTCCACTATTTCTGGTTTAGAAGGTGTAGGAAGGTTGAGAGAATGAGGGAGGTTGATGATCTAGGACTCAGAAAAAGGAATTTCAAGGAAGGGGCTTTGTTGCATTATATTAATGACTCTGCAAATAGAAAGTGAGATGAAACGTGTGTTCTCATTTACTGTCTTTGGAAGAAAATCAAAATCAGGGCATGAGTCTGCACATTTTCCACACTCTCTTTGTGTATAGAATATCCCCGACAAAAATGATTTTTTAATTAAAAAGAAGTGCCAGAGAACTGTTTATTTATTGTGATATGTGTATAATATGTGGACCAATCAAGTCAGAAAGNTCTGTCCCTTCTGAGCCAGTAAGTATTTCTCAGGTAAAAAATACATGAGTACTGCAGCGTTTGTAATAATTTCTAGCTTTATTATTACTCAGTAGCAATTTCATAGATGTGAAGTATCTAAGGTGAGGNTCTGCAAATAGAAAGTGAGATGAAACGTGTGTTCTCATTTACTGTCTTTGGAAGAAAATCAAAATCAGGGCATGAGTCTGCACATTTTCCACACTCTCTTTGTGTATAGAATATCCCCGACAAAAATGATTTTTTAATTAAAAAGAAGTGCCAGAGAACTGTTTATTTATTGTGATATGTGTATAATATGTGGACCAATCAAGTCAGAAAGCGGCTGAACTTTGGAAGAAGATTGTAGAGTAAACAGCAAATCATCTCAACGGTGTCTCCCACCCAAAGATTACTTTACTTTCAGGGAGACAACGAAAAGGCCTGCCATACCTCTGAGTCCCAGCCTGCGGGTTGCCACCGCTCGCAGGCAGGCCGGCGTTGTGCCTGAGCAGAGCATCGCACGCAGGCTGCCGCTTCCACGGCGGTGCGAGCCTGACATCTACCGTGTGCTGCAGCTCAGGAAGCAGCGGGCTAGGCAGCGCAGACCGCTTTCGGAAAGAAGGTGCTCTTAGAAGTTATTGGNTATTGACTTCTGTGACTCAGTGAGCCCTAGAATACACTAACCCAAAAGAGCTGGCCCTAAGATCTGCCTGACCTTTGTGTTGTCCACTAGCTGAGTTCCTAGAGCCAGCTAACCAGAAATACTAGACACTGGATTTAAGATGGGAGTGAAGCTGCTGGAACCCAGCTGGAGGTGAATGTGCTGCTAATTCTCTGTCACATCTTCAGTAGACAAATAATAAAATGCTTTAAAAAATTTAGGGCAAAGTGTCCAGCTCAATTCCAAAAATAAACTGTAAAATAAAATTTGCAAACTCAAAGGCAGAGTTTAAAAAGCATTTAGGCACACAGAGGTACACAGTGGGCTCAAGAGAGGTAAATCAGACTTGGATCCTAACTCCTTTTGAAGCTTTTTAGTTGTTTTAACTTATATGATTAAGGTGCCTGTAAACAGTTGAAAAATTTACCTTTTTGATTAGTTAGCTAGGCATTCAACTCCCACCTGGAATTCAGTTTGATTCCCACCTGGAAACAGCCCTTAGTCAGGGAAAAGAAATAAGCACCTCCAGATGCTGACTTATCTCCTTAAATGTATGTAGTTTAGGATGACCTAAATTATTCTACAGAGCTTACCTTTTCCCATTGACAGCAGAGAGTAGGTAATTACTTTGACTCTTATATGCCACTCACATTAAATGACCTTACATAAAGCCCCCCCGTGAAATTGCCTCGGGAATTGTACTAACCTAAGAATTAATTTTGTTGCTCACTACCAGAATAGGGATTCTTGAATTAGATGATTTCCTGGATGTCCTCAGGTGGTATGGAGAGCATTACAGTCCGTGAACAAAATGCTTGCAGAAGAGATACTGCTGAAAAAAACTGAGCAGACCTATATGCAAAAGGTAGGAAGAGAAAATCCTATACATTCACTTAGATTTTATTGCCATAAAAATTCAAAAATTCTGTGAGTACCACTGAGCTAGGACTCTGGAGCAGCATATGCTGGACGGTTCTGTGAAGCCTCAGCTTTCAGGCACATCTCCCACACTGAGGGCAACCAGCAGAAGTGGTATGTAGGGTATGTAGGGTTTTTGTTCTGCCTTCTGGGACAAAGAGGAGTAAAGCAACATTGAGGATTTGGTCCAATTTATGTTAAAATTTTAGCAGAGCAAAGCAACATGTAGACATACATGTCAATGCATTATTTTTAAAAAGTCCTCTGAAAATACTGTTCCTCAGACTTAATCCAGACTATAGCACAGCACCTGGTGCCATTAATCAGTTCTGCTGTTTTCATATCTGACACTAGGAATAACTCTGAATAGGTCACAGTTCCTCAGACTGATACTTTATGGCACAGGCCTAATGATTCACTTTAATAATTTTAAATTAATTCTCACTTTTTTTCCCCATCCTCTGATTCAGTTTTCTACTTTTTAGTAACTGTTTTACACTTTTATCTCAATCAATAATGTTGTGAGTAGTCAGAGTACCTGACAGATGACAACATCTTTGTTATTTAAGGAGGTCTCTTATGACATGGGACCATCTACTAAGGGCATTTTCTTTAAAAATAATATATTGCAGATGCAGATGGAAAGTGATGTATTATGTGCAGTACTAAACAAAGAAATAAATAACCAGCTATAGGAATATTTTTTTTTCATTCCTGTCACAAAGCAATCTAAATTTTAGTATTTATTCTAGAAATGTCCTAGCCTCTTAGAGGCAAATTATGCATGAAATAATGCAATTAAAAGTGAAATAAAAGATTTAAATGCAGCCTCTAGAGGCATTGAATGGCACCACACTGTCTCACTCTTTACTGCCTCTTAAAATGAAAGCTCAATTTATAGGAAAACGTTTCCAGTCCTGGCTCTCAGAATCCCCTGGTTTTGATGGCACTAATTGTAATTCAGTCTTGCTATGTCATGGGAAAATGTCAACATTTCCTTCATGCTGCAAAATGAACAAACAACTCAATGATCAAACACAACCTTATTACTTAGTGCAAGGAAGAATGATTTCTTGACTGGATTGTTCCAGCTTTTTCAGAAGATATTTGTATATCCCTGCTGAGACTCTCAGTTAATACTTTTGTCATTGGCAGCCTTGGGAATGACACTTGGAAAATCATTGATGGCACCACTGTGAAGTGAGGGATCTTTGGCAGTGGTGGATGCCATCTTCAAAACTGTTATAAATGTTATGTTTCCAACACTATCAATGATAGGGGTGGAAAAGACACATTCATTTGCAGTGGTGTAACAACTTGCAAAGAGCCTGAACTACTCCTTTTTTTCTCTTCCCTCACTCTAAATTGCTAAGGAGTTTTGGTGACAGACATTCAACACCCAGAAATACCAGCAAAATAAATGAACATTTTTTTCTGGATTCACTACCCAAAACCAATGACTTTACAGTTGGTTTCTTTTGGGAAGAAAAATTCGTGGTGAAAAAGGAAGGGGTTAGGTCAATTTTCACTTCACAGAACTTAATAAATAGGTTATATTTACTACTGGCACACCAGGATTGTAAATAACTTCACTAAAGTCTCTCTGACTGTAGTAAACTACATTGCATAATCACAGAAATTGATTTTCTCAGCAAGAACAGAGATCAATTTATGGAAACTTCTCTCTCTGACTGTGAGCAATGAAGGGTTATCATGACATCAGAATAACTTTAGACAATGCATTTGTGTCGTAGAAAGTGCTGTTTGAGAGGATCACAGGTATGTCTTTGACTGCTAGCTTGAGTAGGTGAAATATCAGAGAGGAACATCCAGGATTTTTTGTCACACTAGTACTCACAAAATCTCAGCGATACTTTTATGAAAACCAGCAAGCCAAAAAGGCCCACTATTTGGAGATTTTCAGTGTTTGTTACGTGGGACATCTAAAATAAATGCCATGAACGTGATCAACATTTGAAGGAGTCCTCAAAGTTAGATTTTGCCAGTTTCCAGCAGAAGTGACTGATATATTATTACCTGAAGACTTGCCAATATGGATACACCAAACAGGGCATGCCATGAACATTGTCATATCCAGCAAGTCCTGACCTGCCACAGCCAGCAGATTTTCTATTTACATGACCTGCTGTCAGTGATCCAGAAACCTGCTTGATTATCCCCACGTGGTGGGGTAGTAGATCATTGCTGGCATCAATAGTACTCTGCAATTTTCATCAGGTTCCAGTTTGAACATTGTCAGCTGACCATTCAAAGTGGTGTAACATTCCAAAATGTTAAGCTATACAAGAAAACGACAGAAGCAACATCTCACATTGCAGAAAAGCTGTTGGCTTCCCCTTCATAGTACCAACAGGTGCATGTTTGCTAGGTGTTGGTTTAGTTGGTATTGACAGAGATCACAGAATTTATTTTTCGAGGGGTCCACTTTTTTTGGAATCTGTTTAAAAGAGTTTAAATACTTTACCTGTTGCAAATGTTCCAAAATGAATGCTTTGTTTAATTATTAAAACATCATCATTTATGCTGCTGTTAAATTAGTATTTAAGAAGGATAGAAATTTGTGCAGAATTCTTCAAGCAAGACTACTAATGCCATAATTAGAGTCTTTTAGGCCCAAAAGTGCAACCAATCATATTAGCATGGTAGCCCATATGCTAGTTAACATGTTCCAAGTAACATATTTGAAAGTACGATGAAGGCAATGAACACAGCCTTTAACATCTGAGAAGTTATGTCTTTGATTCCTGCATGCGGTATAATCCTTCTTTGCTCAAGCAACATTTTCCAACCTGTTAATTAGAATATTGTCCTGGAATACTTTTCGTATTGTGAAACAAGGCCCAGAAAGCTGCAGGTCTGTAGCAGGGAGAGAATCTAAAATGTGTAAGGACAGTATTAGATACAGGTTGCTTCCCAAGCTGCAGAGAACTTACCCCTAGCCCAAAGTTAATGGCAAAACATCATTAGTGCCAAAACATCACTGAATCTCGTAGAAGAGGGGACAAAGCAGATGATGATCTGTTTTACAGAGATGATAGTACAAAAGGTATTAGGCAGAGGATAAACTGTATCTAAACATCAGGCATAACAAAACAGCTAGGAACACTGTATCCTGGTGGCAGGCATGGTTGCAGACAGCAACATACCCTGTGTTAACAAAAAACGTTGTGACTGAAACATCTGTAAAAAAAAATCCTTTCTGTAACTGCAGACTTCAGAATAGCCCATTATAAAATCTGTGTGCTAGATAATCATTATTGGCATGTGATGTTCCCTCATTACTGGCCCATGGAACCAAAGCAGCTAAAATGCCAGTCAGAATCTGGAGGTCCTTACAGACACACCCAGATTTGTTGTGTAAGGGAGTGGTACCGACAGAACACAATAATGAGAAACCTAATTTATAGAGCATGGACTGTGCTACAAAGGTAAGTAAGCAGTGCCAGAGATAAGATGTGTATATATAAATACCAAAGCAGACCATATAGCCTTTGATGGTAGAGTTTGATGATGTCTAAAGAAATGGGTTGTTTTACAATGACTCATATCATAAAAATTAATCACAGTCTACTAGCAGCTGTTCATGCTGGCAGGATTATGCTTGCTTGCCTTAGATGTATATTAAAAATACAGACTTAAACTGCCAGATAGAAATAATAGAGAAGGCAAGAGAACCTACAAGGTTAGGTGGTTTAGTTCTATGAAGGCTTCTTCTCACCCTAAGGGACTAAAAGCAAGGTCCATAAATGTGTGGGGATTTGGTGGGCCACAAGGAAGAAAAAGTCTATGTATTTGCAGCTGAGGTCCACACAGGAAAGAGTGAGGAAACAGAGTACAGTCAATGCTGAGACATTATTAGCAGCATTCCCCTCCTACTGTCAATTTTCCTGCAGAAATATTGCATTGCTACTTTCCACAGGAACTTGAAGAGTCCCAGCTACATTGAAATAGAAAAAAAACCCCAAAACAAAAAACAAAGGAGAAATGCTACAGTCTGTATACATGCAAAGTGTTTCAACTACTGAAACAAATCCAGGTAGCTTACATATTAATGCAGGTAATGAGTACTGGCATGGAAAAAACAATTATTGGAAGCAATGTCTCTAAAGTATGAGATTTTTGGGGTTTGTGAACAGGATTATCTACTTTTCTCTGAAGAAAATTCAACTGTTTGAATAGACATAGAAATGGGACTGATACAGTCATTGCCCAGGATTCTAAAGTGTGGAGCAATTTAGTAATTAAAATATTAGCAGCCATAGCAGTAGCCAGGGCAACTACCTGGGATTTCACGGGTAATTCCAGTATTACTGCTGAAGTCATCACCAGCTGCAAAGCTTTTTTTTCTTAGAATTCTAGTCTAGTAAGAAGTCACTAACGTAATACTTGATTATTGGGAACTGTTCAGGATCTGCTTTATGTGAGCAGAAGTCAATAGCTGTCTCTGCACCAATTCTGTGAGTGATTGTCCCTTACAAAAGCAAAGGAAGATATATGCTCATTGAAGATTACCATTTCTATTCTGGGTTATCAGAGCTATTTGTTATTTTGTCACTATGTGTTTTGGCATTTTTTTCAAATCCTCAAGGCAGAAATGGGTTCTGAGTAGAATCCAAAAGAGGTGATACAATATGTAATACTATTGGTACTATTTGGTAGTAACTGTAGTACTATTCATGGCTTTAAGATCTACTTCTGAAACGTAAGCACATTGCCATTATTTTATGATTATTATTACTCCTATTATAAATAATATTTTTTTTACTCCTACTGTTGCAGCCTTCCACAACAATCTCATTCTGCTAAGCACTGTACAAACACCTCAACAGTCATCAACAAACTCCTTCTGCAAAGGCAGGTGCTTGGCAGCCACCAGCACCCCGCAGTTCTTCCTGCTGTGCAAAACCCTGGGCAGTGCTTGGGGCACTTCGACAGAGGCTGCAGAAATCAAATGCACTCCACCATCTTAATCTTTAATCTTTTCCATGTTTTAAATGAGACTTTCTAGTGCCTTTTGTAATGTGTCTCAGGTGTTTTGCAGTAGCTGAGCAACGGCTGCTTAGGAGCACTCACAATATTTTCCATTGTTTTGACTGCGCAGAGCTGTGAAATCACCCCGCTGTTTCATATTCTCTCAGAGTATGCATTATGAAAATCCAGGAGCACATCACTGATTTAGATTTTTCATTTTGGTCTGTTGGGATCAATTTTGTGTGGAGTCATCCTGGGATTTAGAATCAGGGGCATTTTCAATTTATAACAATTTATAGTTCATGTGTTCTGTTTTAAAAAAGGAATTTTCACTCTCCTTTTAATATTGGCTTAAAAATCTGAACCAATTTCCTGCTCATTTTCAAACTTTTCCTCCATATATATTCCTATCTTCAAGTACAACCGTGACATACTCTAGATAATTAATATTAAATTACAGTCTTTATACTTCCTGCTCTCATCTCACTATTTAATGTGAATGTGGAATTAGTGTCTTTACAAGACATGTGAGCCTGCCCTTTCAAAGCAATTATTTTATGAAGCTTTTCAAAGATTGCTTTATTTTTACATAATGCGGAAAACGAGTATCAGGCTCTGTGTGTCTGAGCAGAAGGCCTGGAGCTTTATCAGTTATGCAGTCAGTAGGTATGTTTACACTTCTTTAGTTACAGCTTCCTTATGCACACTGCCACGGCATCTTTAGGTGATTGAGTTATATGCTGCTTTGAGTTTGGAGAGAGTGGAGGGGAAAAACAAAGAGAGGGGAAAAGAAATAAAATAAAGGGAAAGAAGTGAATTACAGTAGATGAAAGGATGCAGGAAGACATCAAAGTCTGCGAGAATCAGTCAGGACCTTGCTTCCTCTTGGCAACGTTAGAGCTGGAAGGTGAATTAACAGGCAGAAACTGGAAACTGAGTGGTTATTTTCTTCTAAAAAGTTTATATAAAAACCATGAATAAAGGAACTACATTCATACGGGTGCCAAGAAGCTTGTGCCTAATGGATACACATCTGATGTATCCACATCGCACTTTAGGAATCCATTCTCTCTGAAATATACTATCTGTTTTCTTTTTACATTGTAATCTAAAACCAAATCAGTCTTTGAGCTACCAGATAAAATAATTGTTTTGAAAGTGTGCACGCACAGTTTCAAAAGAAAGCGGTTTAACCCTGAATTTCTGCTGAAGCCATATCAATTTATTGAGGCAGCTACTACCTGCTTCCTTCATTTCTCTGTCAGGTTTCACCCTCTACAGTCCATCCAAAAACTATGGAACAATTAAAACACAGATTTATAAATCCATTTACCAGAACGATTATGAAATGTTTCCTTTCTTAGGGTCAACAGAAAACCTTAAACGTATAATGTGTAATTAAAATATTTCTTCCCACCATCACTCAAATACAAAAGGAAAATAATTATAAAGACTGATATAATCAGAAAGTGTTAGGTGAATTTCAAAGCAGATATATAAGTTGGGAAGAAGAATGTGACCAGGCAGAAGTCCATTGTTTTCTTGGTAGCCTGTCTACAGCAATGCCTGGTAGCAGCTGTATGAAGAAGAGTATTAGAAACAAGGCAAATACAGGTGTTTGGGGTTCTTCTTTCCTGATTTAACCCCTTGGCTTCTGCCTGTAATGACAGGGACTTTCTGAGCTACAGATTGAAGTAGCATCGTCATCTCATCTGATGGATTTAACCTCTCTTAGTTTATCTAATCCTATTTATTTTTTTAACCTCCACAACATCCTGTGGAAATGCATTTCACAATATCATTAAGAGTCATGTGGAAAGCACCTAATTTTTTATGTTTGATTTTGTATATTTTATTATGTGCCTTGTACTGCTTGTGTTGTAAGAAATGATGCATCATTTCTATTCACCTTTGCTATGATGCTGTTGACTTTACATAGCTTTTTCCCTTAAAAACACCTTTTCCACAAGCTGAGGAGTCAAAGCTTGTTTATCATATGGAGCCTCTAGCCATGAATTCACCCGCCTGCATTATTTGTAGCTCTATTATAAAAGATGTAGATCTCAGTATCTGAACAGTATACAGACCACAGGTGACCCTAGCACAGTGATCCATATTTTGCTCTGAAATTCCTCCCTAGTAATTCCTGTAATTTAATTTGTCTTCTAGACTACAGCTGAGTAGAGTTGATATTCTCAAAGGACTGTCCACGATTACTCCACAGTTTCTTTCTTGTTGGAAATAATTTGCAAATAATGGTGCATTTTCTCACCTCATTATTCATATTTGAGGAAAAGATTGTCTCATTAATAACAAATTCTCCTGTGAAAAACAAATGAAGTTACTCCTATACAAATTTTTATGCATGGGAATATTTTCATTCATTTTGGTATTCCTGTACTTGCAGTCCCCTTAAAGACTCTGCTTCATAGTCAACGGACTTGGAATGGCCCTAGCAGGCAAGGTCTTGCACATTCAAGTAGTTATCAACCACTTCTAGGCAGATGTCTGTGGCAGTAAAATTGTGAGATCCAATTTTTACCACTTGTCTAACTAGTTGACAAGAAGAGAGAAAGACTAACACAGATTTTTATAGATTTAATACTATGAAAAAATAGACATTCCTATCTAATCTGAGTTCCTGCATAACACAACTCATTGTGTTTCACTCTGTGAGTCCTGTAACAAGCCTTATAGATGTCTTTTAGAAAGACCCGTATTCTTTGGATGAAATCTACAGGTAACTTCACCTCATTCCCAGTGGTTACACTTGCTAAAAAATTGAGTGTGATTTTGCATCCTGTTCATCTACTAGGGGCAAAATCATTTTGATCTTTTCCTGCCAGATTCATGAGTTGCCTTTTAGAGGATCTACTTCCCTCTCTCCACCAAAGTATCTCAAACACTGCACAGAATGGGAAATAAGAGCTGTTCAAACGATTACAACCAGACATGATTTGTTTTCCCCTGGAGGGGTTACTTGTCCAATTACTACTTTCAAACATGTTGCAGATGATGTTATGGGTCCATGTTGAGTTAGTGACTATATATTACAAAAGCCTTTAGAAATCAGCACAGATTTCAAAATGGACCCATACAGGAATAGTGGTAAGCACATCTACAGGAAGAAAAGGGACCAGGCTTTAAAGGCTATTACAAAAGTAGCTCATTTTGTTCCCAGCAGAGTTTACAAAAGCAGCTTTATCTCACTGCAATGCTCCTAATTCATTCCGGCAATTCTGTAAATATCACTAGGCCTCTCTCTGCTTTACACCTGCACAAATTTTGTCCAACTACAGTGATTCTGAAATTAATTTTTTTGAAAAGTTCTCACCAATACCACATTTTTGATGCTCTCACAAACAGAGCAGGTAGAGGATAGTAGGTGGAATACAAAGCAACATGTGAATGGCTAAGTGAGAGGCGGTAACGGAGACTAACATCCCAAGACACCCTGGTCAGAGTAATTTTTCTTTTCACATGTGTTGAGATAACCTGTAGTGAAAAAGCAGCTGTAAACTCAAAGTTCTTTTTTCAGAAAAACAAGGTATCTGTAAAATAAGCAAGGGGTTGGTAGTAGGCTAGAAAACTACTGACCAATTAATGCAACACAAACTGGAATTATTACTCTCTTCAGAGTTTGGGCGTGGTACATATATCAACTTACACTCCGGTTTGGAGCAGAAAAAGTGAAGAAAAAGTGGCTTTTGAGGGCATGAAAAGAAGGTGTGTGAACTGTTTTGTGGACACTGGTACAGCTGATCCTCAGATGACTTGACCAGTGTAGGGAGGGAAGATAAAGCAAACAGTCTGAGTACCAGAATTTTCACTCAGCACTAAGCTCAGTGAAGAAAAGTTTTCTTTCCTAGAGCAAAATATAAACATTACAAAATTGCTACCAGATTGGAAAATCCAACACAAACAATTCTGAAATAAAGCATTAGATGTGGGTAGGTTTCAATGACTCTTAATGACTAGCTCAACATCCTGTAGAATGCCTGCGGGCTGGGGCTCTGGGCATGCAGTTCCGGGGCACCAAGCTGCTGCATCCTGAGATCCTCCCAAGTTTCCATTTTCCTAATGCCCTGGCAGAGTCCCAGGGATGCCTGAGTACCCTTGGAACTCCAGAAGCAAGGATCCCTAACACTGCTGGAGGCTGGCTGGCTGCCCAGGAGACAGAGATTTGGAAATACAGGCTCCTCAGCAATGCATTGGCAGTGCACTGGTGTTGTCTCAAATGTATCTGTTCGTCTATATTTAATATTTATTCACAGAAGACAATACATCACCGCAAAACATCCTTAAGCTTTATTGAATTGCCACTTTCCAATAAAATTACTTTTTCTTCCAGACATTCCTGTGCAGTCTTATTTCTGGGGCAATAAGAAATCAGATATTGTAATGTGTCATCAGCACCTAACTGGCTGCAGGTCCCCATGCTCGTGCCCAGAAGTGATAAAATGTGTAGAAATCCAGTTCTGCTGAAATGCAAAAAGCTGAAGAAATGGTTTTTTTAAATGGAATTTAGTGTTCTTAGACATCAAATGCTTTTGCAAATTTCACTCTTGATCTTTGGTCAGACTGCAGAATTTTCTTTCTCAAGAAGTAATTGGAGGCAGTCTAACCCTGAGCATGATGCTCAGGTAGTCTGTGGAGCTTGCTGTGCAGGTGACAGGAGGATGACCTTTTAATTTATAAGCTAAGCTGAAAAACAAGTCTAAGAAATGACCTCTTACTGCATTTGCACGACTTCCATTAAGATGTCCTGCTGCTTCTCAGCATAGTTTTCAAGATAAAATTCTGTCACCTCCTTTTCCCTCTATCTGCATAACCAGAAAATGTGTTTTGCAATGACTTCTAAGCAATGCAATACATTGCCACTGATACCTCCTCACACACAGAAACTTGCCAGGCACCTAAGGTAGCTCCCGGGGTGGCAGGGCCTATCCACTGTGCATGACAGAACCCGCTATTTTGACTGTTTTTCTGATGAAATGGTTTCTTTCAGTCATTATCAGAAAGAAAGAGATGAAGGAAAAGACCACAACTTTGTTACTTTTTCTGTTTCTTTCTGTTACTTTTCTTTAAATTAAATAGCTGAATTATTTAGACTCAAAGTGATTATGAGAACTGATGACCTTACTGTCAGTTTGAAGATTATTTAAGTACACGGTTTAGCAAAGAGCACTCATTCGCTGTGATGTGCCAGAAAGCTCTGTCCTGCTGCATGACACTGGCTGGTGCCTTTTCTTTGTAAAGAGTAAGGTGTTGGATACAGTTCTGACCCAAATGCCTGTGCCCAGTAGAGATCCCTGAAGTTCCTTTGTTGCTCAGTCCAGAGGCAGGAGAACACACTGGAGTTTTTGTTAGGTTACCTAATTATGTTGTTTAATTGCACAGTGCCAGCATCCAAGAATCTCAGCCACAAATGTAACCTCATTGCGTCAGACATCCAGATGCCCAGAATCAAGGGCTTACCGCCTTACGCTCCTTCTGTGTCCCTTCTACCAGCCTACTGCTGCCTCCACTTTTGCATTAATAATCACATTTGTTGCCTGAACATGCTGGCTTTCTGTAGAACTGCATATGGTACTCCATGCCAGAGGACATTTTATTGCTCAGTGCCTCAGCTTCCTTTTGCTAAAATGGAAGGCAACAATAATACTTCCCTTAGAAGTACTGTAAGTAAATCTTAATGTAATCAATACATTCATAGCTGTAAGTTGGCTAACAGTGGTGAAGATTTAAGGAAAAAAATCTATTCATGAATAAGACGTTACAATCCATCAAAGCATTGCCACAATGAATATATCCTAGGGGACAACAAGCATTTCTAATTAAGAAAGATGAGAGACAAACAGGATATATTGGGGATTTTTTTCCTACCTATTTATACAAAGTATTTAAAATACCACAGTCATTTTGTTTGGGAATGTATTCATTTTATTGCCACCAAGCCATCTAGAGCACCGGGTTAAATCAGTGTCGTCAGAAATATCCTGAAGTACATACATGGTCTCTGCAATAGATCAGGAGAAGTGTATGTTTAAAATGAACAAGTATATCTACTCTTATGCCTTGGATAACTGCTCCAAGTAGTTAAAGATTATTTTTAGTTTTAGCCACTTTTGCTAGCAGTCTAGCTTTCCTCTCCTTTTGAATACATGCCGTTCCATTTATGTGCCTGTAAAGAGAGAAACAGGGATAAATCAGGGGGAACATAGGGGCAAAGACCATCCAGAGAGTGCTTGGGAGTGGCTGTCTTGTATATCACTATTTTTTAGTTACCTCATGAAATGGTAGCACATTTTGGCAAGTCAGATTTGCTAAATGCATCTCGTGTACTTCTCATGATGACCTCAGGGGCAGTCTTTCAACAGGGAAAACCTTTTTCTTCTTTGCCAGGGTTTAATATATACAAATGTGTGGTCATTTAACAGTTGCTGGCATGCCAATATACATCTAGTTTATTTTCTTTATTCTTTAAAGACCATTGCTGGTGTTCTTTCCAAGTAAAATAAAATAAAAATTTTGTGAAATAAGCATTCTCTTAAAGTGTAAACAATATAAAATACAGATGTCCAGGTTATATGCCATATCATGAACATGAACTGGTATCCTCTTGCAGCCCTATTCTAGATGACATCTCAGTGAAAAGACAACCCTTATTGTCATACTCAAAGAACATGGAAAAAAATCATATATTCCGAGAGAATCAAATCTCCCAAGTCTAATGCTGAAGGAAGATCAAGTAACGTTACAGGTTTTTGAACTGTCCATTTCATAGACATAAAAAGTACATATTCAGTTATTCATACAGATAATTTATTTTATCGTTCTCCAGCCAAGAAGATGTATTAATCATTTGTGCTTGATGAACACTATCAAAGATTTATAAAGTCAAAATCTAAACCTTAGGGCTCATAGATCCTTAAAACTGCCTGTACTTAAGTGCTTACATATTAAATGGATTTTGGCCATACAGTTTTGTGGCCAAATACCATATCTGATAATGCTTTTCAATGCCTCAACACAGCTGATAATGATAATTATCAGTTTACATAATTCATTGCAGTAATGAAAATGGAGGAAAATTACCAAAATCTACAGTCGTAGGAAGAAGAAATAGTATCAAGTCTAATCCTGCAGCTCAGCTAATTTGGAAAAGAATTACTACTGTTGCATATCTTATCACTTCCCCTTAGATAAAAATACCTAATAAAACCTAGGAATGTTAATTTTACTGCCTTAATTTTTTTTGCCATTACCTGAGGGGTTAACAAATATTACAACCATGCAAGAGATGAAAGTTAAAAATAGTTTTTTAATATGTCATTCCTTAAGGAAACAAGCAAAACAGAATACTTTACTCAGGTGATAGGAACAAATAATTTGCTCAGTTGCTTTTAAAGGTATAAATGAGTTCCTTCAGGGAGAAAGAAATAAGTGATTGCAAAACTGGAGCTTCAACTTTATAGTCCGTCATTATTCCCCTCCCTGCTGGCTAACACTCATCCCAGAAAAATTTTGGAGGTCTAACAAGGTCTGTCTGGAAAAGCTGGGGTTACAAGGCAGAAAGCATGAAGATGACTATGATAGCTGGATCTTAGTAGTCAAACCAGAGTGACTATGCTCCCATACAATGTGTGGAGGCACCCAGTAAAAAGACATCTTAAATCTATATGCAAAGCACTATTTACTTCACTAATTCCAAAACATGAAATAGATGATACTTTTTCAGAGATTAGTTGCCTGCTGGGCAGCTGCAGACAAGTACTTCTATAATACAGAGCACTGAAGGTAGGTGTGTTATATCTGTTCTTTTAGAAAAACTAGGCACATTTTCTTTTTTTAATGATTGCCAAAGATGGCACTGGCACTATAGTTTATCACTTGTAGGAGACTTGGATCTATGTTTTTCTTCCTCAGATTGAGATAATTAAATTTCGTATCTGTTCCACTGGGAAGAACAGACCAGGTTGTGGGGGACATCTGTCACCCTTTCTTTGGCATGACTTGCCTCTTATTCTGGCTTTAGGAAATGCGCTGATAGCACAGTCTCCTATAGGAATTCCAATAACCAGGTTTATTGTCAATTTGCAATATTTACGAAGTTCAGAAACAGGGCTAAAGAAACCCACAACCCAGTCATTCACTGGTACTACTGGTAGAAAACACATTGCCCACATACTCATTTTTCTGCAGCTCTCGTTCTATAAAATCATGGTTTATCTTTCACAGATTAGCTTCCCTCTCTCCTGAAATTTTCTACTGACAGCTGATATCAGCCAGAACTCTCAGGTCTGAGTTCCCAGCAAGGGGCTGAAGGCACGTGTCCTCAGCATTGTGTTTGAGCCTGCTTTCCTCAGGGACTGTTTTGCACTGTTGGTATTATTGAGGAATAACTCTCTGCTCTGCCTGCACAACCAATGACAAAACCCAGAAAATACTTGCTTATACTGTGCTAGTTACTTTTACAAGCTAAAGAAGGCTTTTTGTGTTGTAAAATATGCATTCTCTGTGCTTTCAGTTCTTTTTGGTCTGTGTTACATGTGTGGTTGTGTGCCACTGTCCTCATCTTCTTTCCGAGTTGTGTGTTGGTGTGCTGTGGTTTTGCATGAGTTATGAGCTGAGAACCGCTGCCCTACAGCATGAGAAGGGTAATGGAAAAGGGATTCTTGGAACGGAGGGAAGAACCCAAATCCCACCTCCTACACAGAATAAATCACTACCATCAGTTCCTGCGTCTTTGATACAGGGCTGCATCATGTTCAGAAGGAGGTTTCTACCCTCACAGGCACAGCTTCTTAGTGATATTTTCTCCTACATACGACACATTATGTGCATGGCTGTAGGAAAAGCCTGAGTTTTTGAGGCTGATCTCTTTCAGGACTGCTGTATGCATGTGCAGAAGGCAGGCTCTGATTTGTGTGCATGCACACATGTATTTCAGGGGACTGTGGAGGAAACAGTATAGTGCATTCATCTCACAAAGCACTGATGAGAATCCAAATCTGATTATGCTGAGGTGAGCAGAGAGTTTGACAAGTGTTTGAAAGTTCAGGCTGCTATATTTTTGCTACTGCAACACTAGTGTTAGATCTCAAAAGTATCACTCCCTAAATCTAGCAGGGAGTTTACACATTTTGTTTATTTTACTATCAGCTTGCATCTTTTACGCAGAAGAAGAATCATTTGAACAAAAATGTGTGATTGATGATGTCCCTGGTAATACGGCAAACCTCAAGCTGGTAGAAAGGCGAGCTCTTCTGATGCTCAGCCAGGGCCTGTGCCCGAGTGGCATGGCCACTTTGCAGGTGAAAATCCTGTAAGTAAGAGGCAGAGGCAATACTGTCTAGGGTGAACACAGGGAAAGGTGAGGAGACGGGCTTTCAGCCCACACAAATTGCCCAGGAAAAGCAATATGGACATAGCAAGGTGATCTTGCCTGGTAGGTGTTCTCCATAGAATCACAGAATAGTTTGGGTTGGAAGGGACCTTCAAAGGTCATATAGTCCAACGCCCTACAATGAGCAAGGACATCTTCTACTAGATCAGGTTGCTCAGAGCCCCGTCCAACCTGACCTTGAATGTTTCCAGGGATGGCGCCTCTGCCACCTCTTTGGGCAACCTCTTCCAGTGCTTCACCACCCTCACTGCAAAAAATTCTTCCTTATATCTAGTCCAAATCTATCCTCTTTTAGTTTAAAACTGTTACCCCTTGTCCTATTGTAACAGACCCTGCTAAAAAGTCTGTCCTCATCTTTCTTATAAGCCTCCTAGAAGTACCAAAAGGCTGCTACAAGGTGTCCTCAGAGCCTTCTCTTTTTCAGGCTGAGCAACCCCAGCTGTCTCAACCTGTCCTCACAGGAGGGTTGTTCCATCACTCTGATCATTTTTGTGGCCGTGACAGGGTAAATTTACAAAATAGTATTGAAAAAAATCACTTTTATGCAAATGTTTAAGATGTGAGCACAGAACTAAGTGTTTTCTTGAGCAAGAGTGCATGCTTTACTGTAAGGGATCCTTTGGAGCTGCTGGAGTTGAATTAAAAAAAATAGTTCAGCTTGAACCTCCAGAAGACATGGGCAAATGCAGCTGGGCAAACAGGAGAAGGTGAAAGACCCTGTGGCGCAAGTGTGACTGAAGATAGCCCTGGGTTCAGAGGGAATTTGCGGGAATGGCCAGATTTCAAGGCATGCTTTCTGGTGCACTCTACAGGAAGCAAACCCTGCCCACCCAAAAACGGCTCAGAAAAGCAGTTCTCGCCCAGGCTTTCTCATACCAGCAGTCTGTTCCAGTATGGACACTGTAGGAACAATTCCACAAGTAAAATTGCTTTCTCAGTTAAGTAGCCCTTAGGTAGTTGGCCCAACATCCTAAAGAAATCACATCAAAAGTAAAGATACAGAGATGATCTCAAATCAGAAGAGGAAGAAGAGAATAAATTTCACTTACTGCTGAAAGGGCTCAGTGAAACAAAAAAAAACTCCGTAACATCCCCCTTCAAAATATTTAACTACTATAGCATGATTTTCGTCAAGTGATCACATTATGTTGATTAATCACTGCAGGAAATGAGTACCTCAATTCAAGTTTTATGCAGACCAGCAAGAGGGTGCAAGGAAGTCTGTGTTGCATATTGCTACTATACCTTTCAAGTTTTTATGGCCCTCAAGAGAAATGAGGCATTCATAATGTGGGGGAAAAATAAAAATCATAGAGAGCACCATAAATCTAAAGGACTAAGTTGTGGAAATCACATCTTTAAACTGACACAGCTGTGATTAACTGGCAATGGCTTTTACAGTTAGAAAAGTTTTTGGATACAGTTATTTGCCCAGAGAAAGTTTCAGGTGGGGGGAAAAAAAAAAAAAAAAAAGGAAAAAAAAAAGCAAGTACAAGTATTTAATCAAGTCCTTGTTTTGGGGCTGGTGGGATGGAATATGAGCCTTGCACCTGAAGAAGCTTGGTTTTGAATCTGTTCTGATCACAGAGACTTAACTTTCCAGTCGATGTTGGCTGATATTTTTTTTATAAAACCACCTGCAGGATTCAGTAGTGTCTGTTCAGCAGAGCACTGGAATAAACCGTCGTTCATGACTGAGCTCTACTTGCTCAGCCGTCTTTGCAGGTTTAGACAATCTCTGTGTATATAAAACAATGGTCCCCACTTTCCTGTATTCAAACACCAACTTGCCAATCAAAATTAAAAAGGATATCTGCATATGTATATATGTATAATTAAAGAAAACAAAGGTAATTATTGTTGATATTGAAGTCTATATAGAGGCCTGAATGATAATTGACTTAAATGTTGTGGAATCACTTGTACTTACTCAGGATGTAGGATAATGCTACAAATCAAAATAATAGCATCCCTCAGCCATTCTGCATTTGCATTCCCCACAGGAGACTGTACAAAGTGAAAAGCAAGCACAGCAGTGCCTTAAGAAATGTAATCTTCCACCAAGGAATAGCTTTACTGCTACAGAGCAAAGATCTAGGTCTAGACAAAAAAACCTCCCGAGTTTGACCAGGATGGCTGTCCCTGTACAAGCAAATTGAACAGGCTTGAGAATATTGCTGGGCATGAAACGCAACTGTATGGCTCATAAAACTGCTAGAGTGATCCCTTGCACAATTTAACCCCACATAAACTCCTACACAATTTCCAATCAGCATGGACCACAAAACACATCTTTACTGTAGCTTTGTTTCTTTGTATTCATGCATGCTAGGGTTGGCAAGAATATATGTGAATAAAGATCCACAGAGCAGTCAATGTAAAGGAACGGTTTATACAAAGTAACATCATTTACAGATAATAGAGTTAGATCAGAATGACCAGAATTTTTAGTTTTATCCAATGTGTCAATGATACCCTAAAAGCCAAAACCAAAATCAGTCCTCATTTGGACCAATTCATAAATTGTTGCACTATATCAAAGCATCTGCTGCCCAGGCCATGGAAATTCCACTTACAAAGAAACATGCAAAAAATTTTCATAATAAATCTCATATATACATGCCATCAAATCTTTCAACCCTTTAAGGAAAAGTTTGATTCAAGTAAATGGACTTGGGGTTTACAAATGAAAAAACCTCTGTGAAAGAAAGCAAATGCATGTGATAGCTTATTGATGAAAAGGCCCATTTCAAACCAAATTATGGAAATTTTTCAAGCAGATTAATTTGGGAGATCAATAACATTCCTTACAGTAACTGAGACCCCAGTAAGCTTTCCTAATAATAACAACACAGGAAAAGAAGAATCTGGGAAGGAAAGACCAGCAATCCAACCTGAACCCTCTTTAAAGACATAGCCAGAACTACAGGTAGGGAGTATTTTAAACTTACTCTGCCAATTTTGCTTAGATGGAAGGAAATTATGAGAGGAAATTGTGTATATAAAAGTCCTTAGCTTTTAACAGCATCCTTCTTGGCGTACTCTTTCAGCCACACATTCTTGTTCTCTTGTATAAGTTAATGGTTTGTACACATGCTTTTCATATTGCAGGACTGCAATTTCAATACTTTTATTATTTGTGGCTACACACTTTTGCATTTTAATTGAAATATCCTCAGTATTGTATTTTGATGCTAATATTTGATGTTTTTCTAAAGGCTAGCTGTGTGAGCAAAAGTGTGAGTGGCAAAGAGAACTGCAGTGGATCAGAAATTCAGGTCACCTTAGCATAGTTATACAAAATGTGAACTTATTGAACAATATAACAAACAGCAAAATTGTCTTTTCCCCAACAAGTCCTCTCTTTTTTTATGTAACTTTTTGGTAGTGAAAGAGACTACTGGAGNNCTGGACAAAAAAGATAAGCCAGCCTGTCAGAGAGAGAGAAGCCCACAGCTCACGTTTAGCAAGCTATTTAGCAGCCACTCAGAGACCTTTGTAACCAGGGCATGAAATGGACCAAATGCTACTGGTACTGTCAAGAAATGTGGCTGAAAAAAGATGCAAAGGTCCAAAGCATACAGTACCTGAAGGAATCTGAATAAAGGTTGATACTAAAAGCTAAGGTAGTAAGGGAGACCTTGGTGTTTCCTTGACAAACAAAAGCTGTAAATCAAGATGCTTTTTAAGCAGAAAAAACCCATGTTACAAGTAGGAGCAGTTCAGCAGCCACAGAACAGACTTGAGCTTTTTGATATTTATGTCCTACTGATTAGCATGGCAAGCATGAAATCTAGGTTTGCAGAAAATAATAAAGAGCCAAATAGTGGAATAATACAATTTCACACAGATGGAATATTGCATGAAGAGCAACATGCCAGCCACGCGGTAACACGTACAGAGGAGGCATGACTGGCCCCTTGAAATTCCTCATGGGAAAGAATTTAAAAGCCTTTTAGCAAAACATGCCATTGCCAAAAAGACAGCAAGTCAGATCTACCAAAACTACCACACTAAGGTAGTTAAACACACTGCATTTGTCAAACGAGTGTTGTAAATGGTGACACCCTGATCCTTAGTTTTGAGTCACTAGAACTGTTTTAATTTACATTCCTATATATAGATGCAAATATATTTACATTTAAATAAATACTTACATATTCACATTAATATATACATTTAAATTAGCTTGGGCTCTGACTCCTCTCATCCTCAAATTTCTTCATACTGAATTAACCTTGGTAGACGATTGTAAGCAGAAATACCCCCAAACCTCAAGATATTTGTTTAGGAGAGATGAAGGGGGCAAGATTTTTTTCTTTAAAAATAGGCAAATTTTTTTGCTCAACAGCTGACATGGGAAGAATAACCTGATCAGAGTTGAAAACTATCAAAGAAAGTACCAGCCATCTATTCCCTTTCTGGACTGTTTTACCTGTACAGACTCCATCACAATATATAAATAAAATATGAGACAGGCTTCAAGGAAATATCAGCTAACTGAGTCATTCTTCATTCTGCCCTAGACCTATAAGAAAGTTGCTACTGCTGTAAGTAAGCCTGCTACATCCAAGTACAGTGGGACATGGCCCCAGGCGTGCTATTATGCTGGGCTATATAGCTACAAGACAGCGGGTTGAAGAAAACGAACATATTTTTTTCTCTCGTTTCTCCCAAACAATGGAAAGCTTTCTCTTTAAAAGTTACAAATTAGAACTGCATTGCTGATGATAAGCTCTGGCTTTCGTTGAGCAAACCTTAAGCCAGGAGTTCCTGTATTTTTTTCCAGACATGATCTCTGGAGACTTGTGCTGCTCTCGCTTCTGCAGCAGTCACTGTTCCTGCTGCTAGTGTTATTCCCACCGCTTCAGCATTTTGCAAAATGCCAGTTTTCTGGAACTGGCTGAAATCCAATAGCTGACACCTTGCACAGGGGCTTGCTACATTCAGTGCTGCTACTAAAAAGGTCCTATGCCTCTTTCGGAGGCTTCAATTTCCGTGTGTTGAATTACACTTCTCTCCCTCAAATGTGAATGGAAAATGTTTGCCACATTTAAGAAAATCATCCTGAGGGAGCTATTATGTGGGCTAATAAAAATTGCCAATTTAAAATCTATAGTGGTGGTGGGGTTTTTTTCCACGTGCTGTTCCTCTTTTTCACCTGTTTTGACACTAGGCTTTTGCAAGGCACTGAGCCCTAAAGTAAGCCTTTGTTATGTTCCTTAAGATTTCTTCTCTTTAGTAGCTAAAGAACTTGCACTGTGCTGAGAGTTGGGGCATAGCAAAGTTGTGGCCCTTGGCTACTATTTGTGTCATTCATTTAAAGCATTCCTATTTAAGCAGCCTCCCAATATTTCAGGTGGACAAATCCCTCTTGGGGAGTGCCCAGGCTGTGTGACCTCTGCAGAATTATTTGCTGCAATCTGCATTGCACAGTAATTCACAAAAAAGAAGTTGGTCAAGCATGCAGACATAGTTTAATGAATACAGCACATACTTCTTCCAATGGCCATATTTTCTGAGATTTTCTGCTCTTCCTCCTGTCAAAAAGGCAATATGTGGATTTGAAAGCAGCTCTGGTCACTGCAAGAATTTTGTATTGCTGTCAATTAATGTTTGGATTTTTAATCTCTTGGGTACTGCACTGAACCGTTCAACAGGTGAATACAATATACCGTAAACTTTCTCAGTGGAAAACTGACTATTGATGCATATTGAGAGAGTTTGTGATGCAGCAACTTGGAAACAGAGTAGCAGTTAAGCCAAAGCTGGTATAAATCCTGTTCCTCTTGCTATCTGTGGCTTCCGATTTTAGTGAAGTCTGAGATATCACCACTGATTCAGCTCATGTTCTGTGAGTTTGGAAGTCACTGTTTCCTCCCACTTTAAGGTCCCCAAAATATGGAATATCTCTTCCATTACAGAATTCAAGCTTCAGCCTGTACGCTCCAGTCAAAGGCAAATTATCAGTCATTTAGGGTAGCAATGACGTATTTTTTCCTCTCTCCCATAGTTGTATTTGTGTAAAATATTTAACAGCATACAAAATAATAGTACCACTTCGGCTTTTCCAATCCAAAATCCGCCATAACAAAATAATAAATTTAACAAAGCAAAAGTTAAAACTTTCAAGAGATACATGTTAATATCCACGCATATAATTAAAATGAGCTCATGGGCAGTGAAAAAAATAGTACACTCACTGAATTAATAACCAGTCCCACAAATGTCTGTATATTTTATGAGCTGCAGATGTGCATTTATACTTCAAACATACCCACATTAAAGTACGACATGGTTTGTCATATATTTGCTGTGTTTTCATGACAAAAACAGCTCTACAGAAAAACAGATGACTTCTTTAAAAGCAATTATAAAATGCATCTTGATACATCCTTACAGATTCTATATGATATTGTATATGCAAAATACTGCTTTAATTCCAGTATCTCTGTTTTGAACCAGTTGTGTAACCCATTCAGATAAACACAGAATGGAAAGCTGGTTTTACTGTTCATCTAAGTGGTTTTAAAATGATCACTGCAGAAAAATTTTACTCCAATTATATGTGTAAAAGCATGGCATAACCTTTACATGTCATTGAGATTAGCAAAAGTCAAGAAACTCCTTCAGACACAGTTTAGTTCTTAGATGACTGTTTTAACTTTGAACAGAGTTCTCAAAATAGTGCCCAAATGCACAGTACTTGTTGAACAAATTCTGATTTATTGAAAGTAAACATTTACATTGGCTACAATGTTATAACTGTTACAAAGCTGGATAAAAGAGGCTTAAATAGCAATAGAAAGCAAGTGCAGTAAAAAGTCAATAGAGAAAATATTTGGCCTTAGTGATCTTCTGGAAGTATTTACATTATATACATTTTGTTAAATATTTGTAGTAACTCTAAGGCACCATAGGCTAAATAGCAGGCTGCAATACTATTTTGTGCACAGAATTTAATAAATTTATTTGGAGGAAAAAAGGCTGTAAAGTTAAAAGAAACATAGGCATATTTTATGTTTACATAAAGGAGTGGCTGCTTCTTAAAATTCAAAGATACAATACATACTGGGTAAATTAAAAATTATTTTTAGAACATTAAATTATATTGAATGTCTGTGTATACGGACTATTTTTACTGACTTGCTGGTAAATGTTTAATGTAATCTATTCTTCAACAGGTTTTTCACACGCTAGATATGTTCATCTAAAAACTACTTGACTTTTTTTTTTTTTCCCCCCTTACAAAAATCTTATACCTAGTATGTATACAAAATCCCAATGAAAAGTATAATGGGTAGTAATTTACATAGTATCGTAGCTGTTCTGTGGTGGACTGAAACTTAGCAGGCACACGCTATCGAAATACTACGAAACAGCAGATCAAGGTGCTGGATTCCGCCCAGTCTTCCCGGTGGCTCTTGCCCCAGCCAGTGAGCCGGGGTATGGACCTGCCACCCCGGGAAAGACAGAGGAGGTCAGTGCTTTCAGACCTGACATCCCCAAATCCAAATCCAGAAATTCAAACTACTGGTGACATCCTCCTGCGTTTTATATGAGAGCGTGTGCGCAGAACGCCGCACTGCTTTGAGTAAATCTCCCCATTTTTATTTATCCCCTTCTGAAGCACAAGTGCCCCTGCACCCCTGAGCGCTTTAAGGAATAAATTTTATTATTATCACAGTTCTGGCTGACTAGACTCAAGATCCTTTCTGAACAACTTTCAGTGCTACACGTCTCTTAACTGCTCTATGAACAACAGACCTTGCTCCATTTAGTCAACAGGCTAGTCTTTCACCTTAAGGTAATGAAGAAATTGTGCAGGACACCAGATTAACACCTCGGTTTTGCAAATAAAGTGCCACAGGACCCTACATGCCCCCAGAAACAAGTGGACGCCTGGCCAGCACCGGCTGGGCCACCACAGTGCTGCCAGCACCATGGCTGCAGCGCCGGCAGACGGCGGCGGGGCCGTGCGCGTCAAGGCTGGGCCCCGGCTGCTGCGGCCCTCACAGCCCTCTCTCCCCCTCCCCCTCACCACCATGGCTGCCATCCCGCCATCACGCAGCCGAGGAGCAGCTGAGTCCTGCTAACTGCTGCTCAGGCCTGCAGGCCAGGCCGTGCGTGGGCGTCTGCACGCTGACTCCACAGCCCCGGGCCTTCGCCTCAGCGGCTTCTGAAAAACTTACCATGAGAGTGAGGAGTGACTAGTACAAAAACCACCTACGTCCGTTCAAGGTCCTGACCCTCAGCACCTCTGACGGGTGCTCAGCACAACGCGGGATCAGGCCCCAAACCTATCTGCTCTGCAAATGCCAAGACCACAGAGTGCTTTCGCTCCCGTAGCTCTTCCTCCCCATCACTCACGGCTCATCGTCTCTGTATCCGACTCACATTTTCTAGAGCCAAGAAGAAATCCAGCTAAATTAAAACAATGCTCAAGTAACTCGATACTGTTTTCATATTTTAGGGTTTTTTTAAGTGTTTCTTTTTAAATCATGAATCTCTTCATTCAGTTTTCCCTTTTTGTTTTTTTTTTTTTTCACTTTGTACTCATCCATGTTGGAAGTACACTAATTGCTTCCACAGTAGTAAGCGGTTTATAAGCAAAGTATAATTGATCTAAGCACGAAGTCCTCATTTGGAATGATCTTATATTTGTGTTAACAAAAGCATAATCTTAGCATTATTCATCAGATGCATTTTTAGTACCAACAGCTATAATATTAAAATTACACGGCATCGATAACAGTTTTTCAAGGGCTTTAGAGGAAAAATATAAGCATAGACAATTCTGGTGTCATCGACTAGTTCCTGTAAAATATTAAGCAGAATATTACACAAACTGGTCATTTTATTATAAGTAATATGGAGCCAAATCAGGCTCAGGTTATCAAAACATTGTAGCACTGCTGAAGAAAACAGAGCTATGCTGATTTGTAACATAGGNAGTAACAGACCCCCAAAGAACCTCCCTCTTTCACCTCACTTTTTAAAAATGGTGAGAACTAATACTTTGTTAAATGATCTGAAGACTCATGTTCACCTGCAGATAATATAACACCTTAGAAGAATTTTCTTGTTAATATATTGGCTAAAGAAAAAAATGACTGAGTTTCTGTGTCGCAAGTGAATTTTTATTGAATTCATTTGCTGTTTGTGTATGATGCTGGCCTTGTGTGCTTGCACTGTCCTCTACAGCATGACACCTTCCCAGGTGGCCCAGCTGCCCTGGGCATGGTGCTGCCCCATACCTCCATGGGCTGTGTTTCCCCACACTGCAGCTTCGTTCTCCCAGTCCCTTTTGCTGCCATGCTGAGCTGCTAATGCCACTTGTTAGTAATTCTGTGGCTCCTCGTTTGTTTTTTTTTTCTTTCCTACCAGCAAACTCTTTGTCCATTCAGAACTACCTTTCTCCCTGAAAGGTTTTGCCCTCTCCCACAGCTTTGTAACACCTGCACTCGTCACATTCTGCCTTTTACTCATGGCCACCCTCCTTCTTCCCCACATGTAAGCCAGTTGCCTCAGTACTCCCTGAAGTGGGCACCTTACAACAGCAAGGCCCCCATAGACCTCAGAGCCCTGCTTTCCTCCATGCTGTCCCTTCCTCCTCCTCATCCATTTAAAACAAACCTCTGAGCAGCCTTAAAATTTGGCAGAGAGGTATTTTCTCTGTTTTCCAGTGGTTGTACTTACAATGGCCAGTATCATGACGCCACTGGGCAACCCAATGCTGATTTGCTGCCATAGCTACATTTCAGGTTACTTCCTTCAAGGCATTCACTTGTGACCCTTCTGCAGCTTGAAGGGACAGGGAAGATGACTGCTTACTTGGCTTCTCCAGTTCACTCATGGTCATCTTTCTTTTCTCCCAGTTTTTTGAGGAGGCCTGCCAGAGTGGTGGACTATCAGCCCAGCAAGTAAATGTAGGATATCTTTGTGGACTTGCTTCCCAGTTTCTTTTTGTTATGCAAAACATAGTGATTCAGACACATATGGCAGGACAAATTACAGAGATGGTCATTCCAGGGTTTCAGCTACAATTCTGAATTATGCTGATTTTGAGCAGTTACACAACGTAAGGCAATCCTTACATAGACAAATTTCAGGAATCCTCTTTGTTTCAAGAAGTTAACCTGTGTCCCAACACAAAAGATAACAATTAGAGTACTGATTCTCAAGTTACGGGTCCACCAAATAGGGGTGAAATTCAACAGAAATCCAATAGCAAAACATGGATTTGCAAACAGGATTGGCTTTACAAGTCTGGATGTGAACCCAGAAAAAACTGAAGTCCCTAGCAAGTAAGTCTGGAATGCTAGAATACATCTCCAAATATGTGCTCCTCGGCCCAATAACACTACGACTTGTAGCGTGCATCAATTGCATCAAGTAATAAGAGAGCGTAGCTTGAACTAGCAAGAAGGAATCACCCATTACTGCATATCTAATGCAGTTCTGTTTAAAAGAAACAAACACACCTGTGCTCTGTGGTGCTGCTTTTGGCGCTTCAGTATCTTTATTTTGAAAATAACATAATAGAGGATTCAGTCTATTATTGCTTTCTGAGGTGGCTTGTAATAGTTGCCCACATGGGTAAGTTGAACTGCTATCCATATTCAAGGTTGTGATTGATGCCTCAGGATAGCTACCATGAGGGCCACCCAGGGCACTCATCAGGGCACAGGATATGCTTTATGTCTTGGAGACTGGGCCCCTCCCTACCTGTGCTGCCATCATGCTCACTTGGAAAAAACAGTTGTTAATTTAAAGGATGGAGAGATTTGAATTGGTTTGTTTTCCCTTAGGAATAAATTAATAAAAATATTTCACCATGAGAAAATCAGTAAAATTCTGCATTTGTATTTTCTGATGTACCAACAATCAACTCAATCATGTAAAAGCCTTAATCCATACTTTTAAGCACATACTTTTAGATACGTGGCTAAATTTAACCACAGAGCAGTTTCACTTAAGATGAAAACATTGAAGAACCTTGTTGATTGAAAGAAACTGTAAAATTTAGTATATAAAACACAAATTTGTTAAAAGGAAGTTAACAACTCCAGGATTTCCAGATGCTTGCTAGGCTTGTAAAATTAAAAAATGCAACTGAGCTGCTTAATGGATAAGACAGTGTTTTCAGAGAAGATAAAAAACCCTAAACATACACCATCACATTCATTACTCTTTGCTTTGTTTCACTCATTAAATAAAAAATGTATTGTTGTTTTAACCTTTGACTCTAAATCCCAGCTGCATTTGTGTAAAATAAAATGAATCAAAGATAGCTGTAGGTAACCAGTCTCTTTAATTTGACATATCCAGACAACCTTTTATTGTGTTTAAATACGAGAATATTTTACTTATTGCAAAGTATCCTGCATAATACAGGTGCTCCGCTATAAAATCTTCTATCTCGCCTGTAATTCAGTCATTCTAAATTTAAAATACCAGTATACAGTACTAAAACCTCCAATTAAAGTTTAATATAAAAATATCAGCACAAAACTCCTTTTTAAAGTCTGTTT
>VYXH01002869.1:17906-52922 GCA_013397275.1 Burhinus bistriatus | reverse complement strand
CCTCAGCCCATCGATCCAGCCTGTCTAGATCCCTCTGTAGAGCCTTCCTACCCTCAAGCAGGTCAACACTCCCACCTAACTTAGTGTCATCTGCAAACTTACTGAGGGTGCACTCAATCCCCTCGTCCAAGTCGTTGATAAAGATATTAAATAGAACCGGCCCCAATACTGAGTCCTGGGGAACACCGCTTGCGATCAGCTGCCAACTGGATTTAACTCCATTCACCACCACTGTTTGGGCCCAGCCATCCAGTGTTTTTTACCCAGTGAAGAGTACACCCATCCAAGCCATGAGCAGCCAGTTCCTCCAGGAGAATACTGTGGGAAATGGTGTCAAAGGCTTTACTAAAGTCCAGGTAGACAACATCCACAGCCTTTTCTTCATCCACCAAGAAGGTCACCTTGTCATCGAAGGAGATCAGGTTTGTCAAGCAGGACCTGCCTTTCATGAACCCATGCTGACTGGGCCTGATCACCTGGTTGTCCTGCATGTGCCACGTAATTGCACTCAGGATGATCTGCTCCATAATCTTCCCAGGCACTGAGGTCAGACTGACCCAAGATGAGGTAAAGCTCAGAAAGGTAACAGAGCTCAAAGCATAAACAGATCGCTACAGTTGTCAGGGTGCTGTATGGTGTCTTCTAATGACTTCAATTAAGATGTTTACCCTGGATTCTTAAAAAAAAATAAAAAAATAAAAAAATAAAATCAGGGACACTTAATGTTAAAGCAATCCTTTCCAGTCTGCAAAAGTGGACACCTGAAACTGGCTGCGATTGCTTAATGACAATGCATTTGGTGTAAGCGATACCCATGCAACAGACTTCTGGAATACCGCCTGCACACCAGATCACATAACACTCATCCTCCCACATTAGGGCACAGATCAGAAAAGCGCTGTTTCTTAAAGGTGCTGAACATTTCTTAAGCTCCCGTGCAGTGTTGTCCCTCTTCTCCCCAGCTCCAGGAGGCCACAGATGCTGGTGCAGCTTGTGAGCAGGTCATAGGTCCATTGTGCAGGTGTATTTACCACAAGGGCTCACAGAGCCTCAGATGGGCAGTGGCACCAGGCCACTTGTTGGTGAGGTCCGAGGGTTTGTCAGTAGCCAAGATGAGGGCAGAGGGTGAGTAAGTAAGAGTTTGTTTTCCTGCCTTTCACTTCCACTGGTTGAGGATGGTGCCCCAGCCTAAGGATGCCAAGTCCTCCAAGGTCGAGGGAAAGTCCAAGGCACTGACAGCCAAGAAGGCTCTTGAAAACATCCACGGTTTCAAGAAAGTCTACACATTTCCCACTTGCGGAAGGCCTGAGATTCAACCAACCCAATGGCTGCAAAGGCAGCCCAGGAACCCCTGCAAAAGCACCCCACAGCAGAATAAGGTTGAATTTTATAATATTAAGATGTCCCTTTTGACTGCAGAATTAACCATGAAAAAGTAAGAAGATAATAACCCCTTTTTCATTATCGATGTCGAGACCGAAGCAAACATAGGATCAAGAGGCTTTCAGGAAACTGCACAGTATTGACACAGTCAAGGTCACACATTGGTTAAGTCTGAAGTCTGATTTGAAGACTTGTGGCTGTCTGGCCTAGTGTTCTACTTGAGATGCTGAGCTAGATCCACACAGGGGGCTTGGGTATCCAAATGTCTGTTTTTCTGTATCTGCTTAATAAATTTTTTAGTATTCAGACTGAGCATCTAGGATCTCCCTTAACACCGAAGGAGAATGAGAGAGTATTAGAGGATATAATTCAGGGTAAGTTCCATCAGGCATCATATCAAGATAGAAACTGCCTTTAAGAGGGTCCTGAAGGCACTAACAGGCCTTAGTGGCCCTGACCAGCCTCAGCTTGGGTCTCAACCCTACTGACAATGGGTCCATTTAAGTCAGGCTGCTGGGCTGCATCAGACCCTGGTTACCCTTATTGGGCCCAATCCTGACATCGTGTTGCTGATTTGCATTTCTGGCTTCACCTCAGACCTGTCTCATCACTGCAGACTTGTTTGATGATCGAGACTCTTGGTTGAGGCTGCCCCCAGCCTGCCCTGTTCCCTCGCTGGAGGCAGTGGACAGGCCAGCTGGGCTCTGCCCTTCCAACCCCTGCCCTGGGGATATTCCCTGTGAGAAATCATTTTCACACAGAACAAACAGTCAAATCTAAGAATAATTTAATGATCTGCTCAAAAAACTTTTTCATGGCATAGAATTCTTCCAAGTACAGTAAACATTGTAAATTCCAGATTACTGGATACAAGGGCTAGGTTGTGAAAGAAAAAAAACAGGAGTTATGACCATAACACTAGATCTTAATTCTGATGCAGAATTTTAAAAGCTATTTCCCACTGTGGCACTCCCGCTCCTCTCCAGAGCCTACTAACGTTCTGTCTACTAACCTTTTAAGGCTATGAAGATACCATTGAAGTCCTAGAGATATGCAGAAGCAGAATCCTCTGTGTTTTGAAGATTATCTACAGAAAGGAGCTTTTATGAGGCCTCTCGCATAGTTATACACCAGTCATTGATCTCAGCTCTCATAATCCAGACCCACATTCTTCCTCGTGTACTATAAAACAATGAAACATGAATTGTTAGACTAGGTGGAATATTTTTAAGAATAGGGAGTTACAGTACATTAGTAAACATATTATGCTCTTACTCATATTAATTGCCATTGTTAAAAAGCCTTAACTTCTTTCAGTTTGGGTGACCTGGAGCTATAAAGCCAGCAGCTGAGAGTTAGATAGAAATATGTGTCATTGCAAGACATTAATTGCTTATAAAAATAACCAGAATAACTGACTTCTCTTTAAAGAAAATTTGAAAAGCTTGCTCTGGATCCGGCTTTCCTGTCAAAACTTCTTTCATTTCCCTCTTAACACTGTCATACTAAAATATATAGTTCATAAACCTCACACTATTTATGACAGAAGGAAAGTTTTCTATAATTTGACCTGTATTCTTTTCAGCATTCGGGGGTGGGGGGGGAGAAAAAAAATCCTATTTTGTATTCTTGCAAAACAGACTGTCCTACATTGTGAAAAACAGTTCATTAGACTTAACCTTTCTGGTACTGTAGCAGGTGCTAAGGAATGGACAGGCACTCTCGTGGCACTCCTGGGACAGGATTTGTTCACTGTGCTGAACCTAATTTTGAATGGAGGAATTTGACTAGAAGGTATGATTCTTAGTGCTTTAGCTCCCACAATTCCTAGAGTGATTACTCCACTGTTATTACTTAGAAGAATGAAAGGAAAAAAGTGACTAAAAAACAGAAAGACATGCATTTCCTGTTTTGTTCCTTTTTAATGTATTTCTAGTGCAAAACATCAGAGGTATGAATTTATCATAGAATGGTTTAGCTTGGAAGGGACCTTAGAGATCATCTCATTCCAACGCCCTTGCCTGTAGCAACAGCTCTCATAAAGGCATCTATTTCAGTTAGTCCTTACATTTGTAAAAGTGTACCTGCAGTAGCTGCTGGGTGTTTCAGTCCTTGATCAGCTACCCAGTTGAGTCGATTCTGCTGGTTGTTCAGCTTAATCCAGAGTAAAGTACATGGCGTGAGGCAGGGAGCATACTTCAGCTCTAGTGCAAAGCACAGCAATCCATACTGCATTTTAGTTACAATCCTAAAACTAGGTTATCACAGAAACTATACACGATGAATATTCTCAGGAACAATATGCAAAAATCTTCAAAGTTACCTGACAACAAAACCCCATGTTTTGACTTTGTATAATAGCATAGTTCACTAACGTTTTGAAGAAAGACTTCTCATTTTTTAACTTTTACTTCTTTTGTCTCAACCTTTCAGCAAGCTTCCAGCATCAGTTTTCTATACAAGGCAAAAAAAAAAAAATTCCATAAACTGCACATAACAGAATATCAAGGGAAGGTGAATGAAGCTGTAACAACTTCAGCACATGAGCCTTCCATCAGGAATTCATGAAAAAAAAAAAAAAAGAGCAAATTACACAAATGGTTCTGTTTGAGGAGATGAAACAAGTTAGACCCAACTGCCTTCCAGTGCAAAATATAAAAACTTTGCAAAATTACTATTTGTGAGAAATTAACTTCAGATAGAAAAAGAAGTCAAGTTTACCTATATGTTCTGAAATAAAGGTAGAAACAGAATGAATCTCATCTACAGATGTGATCAGCTCAGTTTAATTTTTAATCAGTCATTAAAAATACCATTTAGGAAGAACTCATCCCTTTTAAACAGGTTAATAAAAAATTAAGCTTAATGAGAAGTTCAGCATGCTTTGTTGCACTCAAAAATACAATGTTTCACATTTTATATAATAGCTTTATTATCAAATGGCAAGAGACATTTAGTAACGATGTCATGCAGGTATCACAAAAAATTCAAAGAGATAAACAGGTAGCCTAACAGCTCAAAATTCCTTGCAATTAAAAAAAAAAAAGCTGCATCTTCCCTATTTCCCTGTTTGTTTCATGATAGCCACTGTTTTCCTGTCAAAATGTTATGGCTATCTCTGGCATCACTTGTTGTATTCCCTAAAGGAAAAAGTAGGCTAGTACAGTATTTCACAGCACAGTGCTTTTTTGCCTTTTTCACAAGGCCTTCCCTATGCTTCACAAGCCTCAGAAGTAGTCCTCATGGGGTAGGAAACTGCCTGAGGCAGTTGACAGCTGAAGATAAACACAGAAGGGACAAGTCAAAAAACCACTAACTTTTCGCAAAAGGAAAGAACCTAATTTTAAACCTTTTTAAGGTCTTAAGGCTTTTAGCCACTGTGATGGGCACCCAGCCTACGGCTGAAACACAACAGGTTTTTCAGTAACATAGCCTGATCCCATCTACAGTGAAATGTAACTCAGTGAAAATGTCAAGCAATAGCATGATTCACATTAAATTGAAACATAGCTCAGTTCCTTCCTTAGTGTCAAGGTTCCACAAAAATATTAGCTTTATACAGGGGTTTTATATAGAAGGGATTTTACAACAGCATCTGTTGTTGACCAGAAATGGAGAAAAATTTTGAGAAAAGCCACTAGACAATAAATAGTAGCTAATTTATTCTGAAAGTACATCTGCATGAAAAATTAACTATGCAGAAAAGTAGGCTGTAAATCTACAGCAACTTCATACTCAATAGGGCCAGGGGACACTTGCTCACAACAGCTAAATACCCACTCAAGTTTACTATGGAATAAATCCCCTGGGTAGATGACCTCCGAGATTAGAACTGCAGCAATAAAAATAATCACTGTTCAGTTTTAAATGCCAATAAAGTACACTTTCAGAGTAAATTCTAAATAATAAAAAAATTACTGAAGCTAAATGATCTTACAATAAACTTGCAAACAGAAGTGATATGAATTCTTTTATCTACCTATGTAAAAAATACCATTTACTCTGCAGCCCGGATTTAAATAAAAGACAAATAGTGTATCAATAATATTTACTATATATTTACATGTAATACTGATGAAATGAAGGAGTTGACATTATGTTACAAAAAGACCAAAACTCGTTAAAGGTACCAGTACCTTTCACATTATCACATTTATAAAACTGTTCTCTTACATCTCAATGATCTATTATATGATGAGTTAACATGAGGATACAGACAAATAAACCCTTGAATTAGAACATATGCTAATGTCTCAACTCCCGTTTCAGCAAGATACTTCAGGGGCACCAACTTAAAGTATATAAGCAGCACTGGTTTCAGTAGGATAAAACTTAAATGCACACCCCAGTTCCTTGCTGATCAGGGCCTCATTTTATGGGATTCCACTGACAATACAACCAACTACAACAGTTATAAGCATATAAGGGGAGGTATCATATACCTTATTGAGTGAATATATATACTTCTACTTAAAGGTGAATCACAGCTGGTTGCCCATTGCCAGTTACTGACTTACCAGACAATGGAATCATCCATTCAATTGTATATACACTGACGTAAGAGACTTCTGTTACGTGATGCTTTGAATGTTATTTGGAATCAGCTCTTTAATAAGAACTGCACCAGTTGTGTCCCTGACATTTCTAGCGAATTGAGCTGCAATGGAAAATTTTGTACTCTTTACATATTGCTTGAGAAATGGTAATATTACACCGCTTCAAGTTAAACATTTTTAAAATCACTTGAGAACTGAAAGTTTTATATAATCATATGGTCATTTTCTTAAATTGGCAGGATAAATCTACGCAAGTGAAATACTGGCAAAATAATCAACATTAAAAAACTGAAATTAGAACTTCAAAATCATCAGCCACTCATGATAAAAATTCTAATCTGCTCCCTCCCTTCCTATATCCTGTTCCAGAATAAAATTTTACAGAGGACAAGAGGGAACGATGTGACATGTTGCCTTTGTTAACCCAGTTAGTAAAGTAGATGTAGGTTCAAGTATTTAAATCACACAGCACTAATAAAGAGAAGCAAACAATCAGGATGAGAATATCATTGTAGTTAAAGCACTGCAAAAAACCTTTGCTTCTGAGTGAGCACCGTTATTATATTATGCTATTATTTTGGAACTCTCAAAGGCAAAAAAAGAAGAGAAATATTGTTGATGAGAAACATACTCAGACCAGATCACATGCAAGCCTACAGAGAATGTTACAAAATTGGATTGAATAATTAAGGTTTTTTCCTGCGAGTTTTACAAAGCATTATCTGTAGTTTTTGTCTACATTAAATTTTTGCTCTGCATGTAATCAAAGCAAAATGTTACATCTGTGTTTTCGCTTCCCTCATCCTGAGGGCCAAACACATACCTTCCCAAAATAAATCACTGATGGTTTGGTTACAAAACTATATGCAGTACATTTCTGAACACATTTCCTTCAGTTTTAGGCCACGTGTTCATTTAAAGACATTCTTATCAACTACAAGCCTCCCCTTTAATTGCTTAAGATACAATAGAAAAGCAAATATACAAATATCAGAAGTGCTGATCCTGAGATGAATTATGGGAAATTCTGGTCCAGTTCGATCCTTATTCAAACTTCTGCTTCAGTTTCTTCTGGAAGACAGCTGGTAGGATGGAGAGGATGGCTAGAATCATGAGAACAAAAACAGAGTTCCAGGAAACAGCTTCCCCTGCTGTTGTAAGTTGGTACAACGTTGTTCCTGCCTTAATGGCTACAAAAGACGGTGGTGCCACACCTGAAGCAGGGAATTAGAAGGGTAGGACGGCAAAAAAAGAAAAAACAGCATGTTAGGGTGAAAAAATGGAAAAAAAAAAATCATAAATTAGTCATCCAACTTTTAACACCAAAAATTTCAGACTTTGTTGCCTTGTACTTTTTTTTTTTAAAGGGGTGTAAATACAGAATTCAAAGACAAAAACCCCTTATCAAAACAACTGGGTTTATGCCATTTTTAGTATTTTTAACACCAACTCAAACACAGAAGACCAAGAACAATCTCTTCTCTTTAGACTCTGCAGATTTCAAGTTGTCTCTCTACAAACGGATTTTATTTAAGTTCATAAAGGAAAAATATGGATTGTTCCTAAACAGATTAAAAAGTATTTGCAAAAATATGTCAATTACAAAATTAAAGTGTTTAGCACTACCTTAGTTAAATGATGAATTCACTCCTGGGAAGATATATTATGATGAACAAAATGGAGTGGGAAGGGGAGAAACAATCCTTCAGATCAAAGTTACATACATCCTCCCACAATTATGCTGAACTCAAAACAGGAGCTTACAGAAGTTCACAGTAAGTATTACAGTCATGGAATGGAACACAAAGTTACTAATAAAGTGTTCATATAATGTAAGTTTCCTTAAGCAAGTAACTAGCCTGGGCTCATTACCTCCGATCCAGTATACCAGAATAGTCCTTACTACTAAAAATCTTTCGATGCTATAAGCTCCACACATCGCAAAGTACAAAAACAACCTTCTTGTGCAGTGTTTCAGCTGTCCAGCAGGTGGTGATCTCTGCTGAACAATGCATACAGAGAGAAGCAACTAGCATCCTTTCTTCTGGCTACTCCCAAACTGCAGTTCACTAGCCAGAATTCTTACCTAGAAAAGTGCCAATGAAAAATACTTTCAATGGCACATTAATTACAGGAGATGTTATATTGATAAACCAGTTGGGAAGAAAAGGTGTTATTCTCAGAAATATTATGTAGTTAATGAGGTGTTCTCTGTGTCTTTCAACCTGCCAAAACAAAAACAAAAAAATTCAGTAAATTTCAGTGCCTTGAAAATACACAATGATTTTACTACTAGAGGTTTGTTAGGGGTTTTTGTGTATCTTTGTAGAAGTTTACAAGTTGGAAACATAAAAATCAGTTAAACAATGAGTGACTCAAGGAAGAGTCATCAGTGAATCACCTGTTAAATACTACTGAAGTTAGTCTGGAAATACCAGTCTGTGGCAGAGCACGGTGATGATGCGTCTGAATCAGCCAATTTAAACAGCAAACAAGTAATTCGGCACAGCAGCAGGCCTAACCCTAACTTTAGCACAGCAACCTCTGCCTGTCTAACTGCAGCCCAATCAATACGGCCAGTTTATCATCCTATTCCTAAAGCTTTCGCAGGAACTAGCAATGAAGTTTCTCCCTCTACCCATTCTGCCCTAACTCATTATCAAACTTGAAACACAGCTGTATTCCTCACTTGGAAGCTTACCCAGGTCATGGCTCTGAAGTTCATCAGGTGGCTGCTGCCAACACAGTTGCAAAACCTATCTAGCATTAACATTTACCCAGGAGCAACCACAATAGCCCCAACTTTATTTACAGTCTTAATTATATTCTCAAGTCTAGCCCAGCTCCTCACACTAGTACTATATCAAAGCCTCTTCTCCTTCCAGCCTGGCTTTAGCACGTCAGCCCTTTCAAACAAGAACTGTAACCTCCAACCAAGTTATATTGGTAGCAAACCATCCATCACTTCTGGCCTATCCTGGCAGGCCTTCACTAAAGCTAAGCCTAAACATGGTCACCTGGCCCCAAACAGTTGAAACCAAACCTGGTCTGATTGCAATTCCATCTGAAATCTCATGTAGCAACTCACACCAGTCACAACCCTGTTTTTCCTCCCCCCAACTTTAGCTTTAACTGCAACACTAAAGTCAGTACCCCTGCTATTGTTCAGTAATAGCACTGTGGGTTTTTTTTTAATCTTAGCAAAGGACCAATATGTAAACATTGATTAATCCTGAATATAAAATGTCTTAGCCCTCAAAATGCAAGCATAATATAGTCCAGTTAACCTGGAAACAGTGAGGTATGAGCTGCACATGCAACTACATAATTTTAATTCACATATCCAGTTCTACTAATGGAAATAGTAACCACTGCCACTCAGAAAAGAGCCTCCAGATTATACTAAGATTTACTTGGGTAAAGAGTCAAAATACTATTACATTATCCAATAAGGTCAATTGTGCAGGACAACTCCACATCTTACCTAATGAAGAACAAGCTTAAAATATTTTTACGTGATTCAAACATCTTGAACAGAGTACAGTACTAAGTTATGCTTCATACTTACCAAAAAAATTCTGTCTGAACATGTTTCAGAGTATCAAAGCAAGAGACATGAGGTCAAATACTAATCATACTACAATTTTGTATTGCAAAATCTTTAACTTCATCTGACGACTAACACTTGCTGAAACTAATGTTACCAGATACTGTAAGAGAAAGTTTCTAAATACTCCAAACACAATAACATCCTCAAACTAAGGTTTTTCAATCAGACATACAGCTATGGGTTTTCTTCCCCTATAAAAAACACAACAGCTTTCATTAGTTCTGATTCTTAGAGAGCCACTACTTTAAATTGAAACTGAAGAGGTTTCCTATTGACATTAGCTAAACCAGGGGGGTTATCAGTTGCAAATACTTCCTAGGTAAAAACAGATTCCTCACAGGAAATACCATGAAACCAGGAATACTCCCCACTGTTTAAAAACACTCAGAGAAAGTAACTACATAGTGTCAGAAAGGAGTCAGAATCCTTTCTTTGTAACTAGATACAAGAGCACAGGACCCCGTAGTTTTCCATGCTATTCCAATATACATTTTCTATCATAAGTTTGAGCATCTCTAGAAACTTTACCTGTTCTGACCATTTTACTGCTTTTTCTGTTAAATATCTGTATACAACAGGACGTCCCACTAGGTATGAAAGCATATAGCAGAATGAAGCTCCAAGTCCTGAGCACTAAAAAACAAACAAACAAAAAACCACAAATGAGCAGAAACTCTAATTAATCTTATCCTTATATCCCTATTAACTACACTGGCTAGATAGAGCCTGCTTCTATGCGGCCCTCCATTGAGGCTGAAGGGCTCTTCTCCGGCAGTATATACACACTCCCTAAGAATGTTGTTGACCCAAGACGGTTCCTTTATTCCCAAGGCATTTAGAGCAATCTTAACATTCAAAGTAGACAATGTTGACTACTTATCAGTCACTACTGAGTGCTTCCGCAGTTTTAAGATTTTGAACAGTGAAAGCTTTGCAAATAAGGGGCATGATGGCATTAAAGACATTCAGACTTGAAAATTCATCAACTTGGTCCTCCATGCTTACTCAATTATCTCATTCTTAAGTAGTAAGGCTCATTATGACTATCTTTTGCACATAACATTTTTTGAAGCTTGTAAATAAGATAACATTTCATATCTTAAATTAAGCTTCTTGTGTATTTAAGTCATTTAAAAAAAGATGTGTTTTGCAGTGCGATAACAAAGATGCAGTAATCATACTGAAATTAGAATCAGGTTTTGGCGAAGGGTATACGAAGTTAAAGTAAAGGAAACTCTGGCTGATTCACACCCAGGTGCCTCCATTATTAAGAAAACTTGGAGAAACAATTCAGTTTTTTGGATCATTACCCAATGCTCCAGTGAATTTTGTGGGTAACGCTGTTCCCACAACAGAGCCGAATGAGAAAGCATTCATATCCCTATTTCACTCAGACTCTGATCATTTCAAACAGGAAGCTATTTTGATGCCTGATTGTATGATGTTTAGATGCTTGGTTCGAAACAGAAAGAAATATATGCCCTTGCAAACTATTTTCCATACTTACCAGACAAACAAGAAATAAGGCCAGCGGAAAGGGATAAAGAAACCCTGACAGGATACTGAGAAATATAGACCCAGGGATAGCAAATGTTTGCAAGCTGGATGCATCTTCATTAAGAAAAAAAAAATTAAAAAGCTACCCAATTATTAATTTTATCAGCCAATTTGAAAAAGCGTAAATATAAACAGGCATAGCCTCTCTACTTCAACATACATTTGCAGAGTAGCACAAGAAGCCCAAGCACAGAGAAACAAGGGGCAGATTCATCATTACACATATAAACATAAGTCACTAAATAAAAGTTGTACCACATTTTTCTCTTATCTGTTCTACAATTGACACTGGGGATTTATCGTGACATTACAGGAAACACATACTTCTGATTTTACACTGTTGACAAGAGATATGCATATTTCAGATATTCTCCCTGAGAAGTCCACAGAACTCCTGTCCGAGCCCATAACTACTATGAGTTTCATGAAAGACTGAAATGTATGAAGGCAACTACTACTTCTTTACGAATAGGCATGGCGCAATAACTAGTTAACTAGGATACACAATCACTAATTTCAGTCAGAATTTTTCAAAAAGGCAAAAATTAAGAAAGTTTCTGCAGCATAAGTGAACAGGCTGTTGATCATAAGGCTTGCTAGGCATATTTCAGACTATGATGTATTGCCCACTTTGGATAGAAATCTTATAAAGCAAAAAAATTTGCACACTATTTCATCTGCGTTGAATTGACTGACATATCGAAAAGCCAAGTGATCTTCCTTTAATATTAAAGTCCATTACAACTAGTACAGCTTTTTCTAAGCAAATGTCAAGGTTCTGAGGTAACTGTAATATGCTTGTCAACTGATCACAGTCTATTGCTGAGACAGTAAATGTCGTCACATCAGCTGTTCTAGTAGTTCAATAAACAGCCAATTCTGTTCTAGTTCTTGTTAATAGATAAACTAACATTTTAATTTACTTCATGAATCTATTATTTGTGAACTACACTTAAAAAGAACAAGCTAGAGGATAATTACTAATGGCACATTCAGCACTGATTTTTCTGAGTTACAAGTGCCTCCTGCATTAAACTGAAACAGACTTCTTATACAGCTTTTAAAAGTTATTAACCTTTAGTTAAGTGTTCCAGTTAAGAGTGTGTTTAATGATTAATTAATATATTCAGCACTTGGGAAAAAGAAGTTAACACAGAACACAGGTAGCCCTTTTGTCTCCCTAGGCAGAAAGTACTTCACAAATTTAGCTCTCTCTAAAAGGAACTAGAGATTTGGTTTTTGAACGTGGGCACTGCAGAAAAGAAAGAAGGCTCAAAACACTTTCCTTCAGAAATGCTGTAAAATATTCTGTAAGTTACCCTTATATGGCACTTTTGAATGTCTCAAGAATGAACAGTGCAGTAGTGTCAGTTTTCCTTCAGAATCAAGAGTAACTCCTAACTGGCAATTCAGTTTGCAATAAAAGAAGTTAGCATAACACCAAAATGAGACCGAGTCTAATATCAAAGCTAAAAATACTGTCCGTAACAGACACGGTCAAGGTGAAGCTGCATGCAAACCCCCAATAGCATTTACTACTATACAGGCATGTATCAATTTTCTTCTACTCGATCCTTTCTTACAGTCCAAAAAGCATACTGAAACACATAAGAAATGTTTTTAAGTTCAAAGATTTTGCAATATTTGTGTGTGCTTATAAATGAACCTAGGTATGTTAGCCCCCATCACCCATGATCAAGAATTTATGAGTTTGTACTTGTCACTTCTTTTTCAGAGAAATATGATTACATCAAAACCGCCCTTTATATGAGAAAAAGGATACAAAACATATGTGGCAAAATAAGCCACTAACACTTGAACATAAAATGTGTCCTTATATTTGGACAAGACTTTTCCCAAGGCCTTTGCATCATCCATATCTCTAGGAACCTTTATACATTCTCTTTCTTCTCTGGAAAAAAAAGAAAAAAAAAGCAGGAATGGTGGTAAATATAATCAAACAGTATAGTAAAATTACTTACTGAATATATAGATAACTAGATACACTACATCACTAAACTACAACCTCAGCAAACAAACCACGATTACTGTTGTGATAATGTTCTCAGAGGAACACTTGATATTTACAGTGGGTTTTGTATTAGAAAATTCTCCATTTTAGATACTTTCAAGCCATTTTTTTTATTCATTACAGTAATCTGCATCATTTCTAGGTTGGGTTTTTTCTCTTACCAAGCACTCAAAAAGAAACAATTACTCAAACCAAACCCTGGCAACTGAACAGCGGTCAACATTTCAGCCAAAAACAACTGTAACTGCCTCAACACTAGGGTCATAACATTTGAAGTGCAGCAAGAGCGGCAGAGCTTTACCTCACAAACAAACAAAGCTTTAAGAGCAAAATCTCATGTCACACCTTAATCTGGTGCAACCCTGGGCAGCACAGTTGAGTGTCCTCTCCTCCTCTGTATCAGACTTAGTGATTGGACTGTTGCAAACTGAACTTGTTGAGCAAGTTAATCAGACAGAAAATTAACTACTAAAAGAAAAAAAGAAAGTTGTCAGACAAGCAGACTTCCATCTTGTCACACTATCTACCTTCCCAACACGAGTACTAGATGCTACAAAAAGGAAAAAAAGACAACATGAAGCTTAGATATGAAGGAAGAAGGATGTCCCCTTTCTATACCAATGCACAAGGAAATTTAAAATAAACCTAGCCCTAACCAAGCATGTCTTTGCTCTCAACTGAAGAAGGTTAAGAACAGAGAGTTACCATTGCTAACGTGATAGGGGGTAACATTTCAAAACACAGTATCTCAAATGTGCAACAGAAACCCTAGGTCAAGTACAACTCTGTTTAACACAGATCCTACCAGTTAGTATTTCAGTATTAAGCTTTGTATTCTGACAGTCTAGGTTATAAACTCAAATTCCCTTTTAAAAAAGTAAGGTTATGTCTATAATTAACTCTTGCCAGTCACATAACCCCATGTAGGCTCCTCTACAATTTGATACGGAATGAAAAGCAAATAAATTAATCTTTCCTGACATACTTACTCACTAAGTTGTGGGAAATTTTTATATACCAGGAACATAAGGAAGGCAGCGGATAAGAAGATGGACACTAAAATAAGAAGTGATGTCCGAGCTGATCCACCTTCTGCCTGAGCTTTCCCTGAAATGAAACAAAAACAAAGTTTAAAAAAACCAAACCACACTCACCAATAAAACCCTCACATCTTACAAGAGATTTCAAATGTATACTATAAGAAAATGTTAAAGTAAGCTCTCTGTGGGCATAATCTTCCCCCCAATGCTTTTTATAATATATAAAACACATTGCTCACATTCCCTGAAAGCTTTCAAACAAATCTGAAGTTCTTACACTGGCAAACATCCCATAGAAGTCAACTTCTATGATCTGTAATAATTTAAGCCTCAATTAATAAATAAATTTGTAAAGAAAACCAGAGCAAAACAAAGTAAGCCATACATATTTTTTCCTTTTTGCCAGAAATATTTTGCCAGTCTAGTTAACTAGAAATTTAACTTGAAGTTAAATCTTCAGTATCAACAATGTAACTTTGAAACAGGCTCATTAACACTTTTTTTTTTTTCCTTCCTAAGAAAGAACACCAGGCACAGCCACTAGTCAGTCAGGTGAGATACACTCATCACAAGAAAACATATGTAAACACAGGCACACCAGCCTGGGATATAAAGATTACAGTTCTCAGACTTAGGAATTACACAAATTTTACACTCATATAAAAACTTCTCTTGGATATATTTATGTAAGTTTTTATTAGCCTCTAAATTCTTATGTAAAGGAAGTAATGGGAATACAGTAAGTAATACAATTGCATTTTAGGCCTTTTCTATACTTTAGATTCTTACCTATATGACCATATATATGCAATACACTAATTAACACAAATGCAGCCATTAGCACAAAGAATTTTAAACGGAGAAATAAACAGTGAGAAGTCTGCATCCACACTAGGGTGTGTATGTGTGCATGTATTAAAACACGCTTGCCTCAGATACTGCTAGGTTAGCACAACTTTGCAGGGAGCATCAATTTTTGGTCACCTGTGAAGAACACAAAAAATGCCAAGGCTGTATTTTTATTTGTAGATGCCGGTGGCACGACCACAATGCCAACGCACAACATTCGAGCGGGTTGCCCTGCCACCTCAGTGTTGTGAAACACAGCGAAAGGATGAGGAAACCCAGGGATGAAACGGAGCCGGCTGGACGAGCTGGCAGTTTTACTCGCTTTCAGGTCAGCGTGATCCCACAGGTGTGCACTGGCTCTGCTAAGGCCAAAAGGGCAGAAGGCAGCATCCATATAGCAGTTATAAGCACGAATACCTCACAGAGGGTTATTTCAATGACATCATCTCCAGAGAGAAAAAAAAAAAAATACAANGGGCGGTTGACCGGGCGGTTGACCGTTAGCAGGACGCGCTCCCGCCGCCCCAACCCCCGGCACCTTCTAGAAGCTGCCGCTGGTGCCTGGCGCTCTCCGCCGCCCCTTGGCAAGGCCCGCGCTCCGCCGCCCTCCGCTGCGCCATGGCTCCGCGCTCCCGGCCNCGCTCCTCCTCACCCCACCGGGTCGCGCTCCCGCCCCCGCCGCCTAACAGCGCATGCGCTGCCCGGGCGTGCGGCTTGTATGAGAGGCATTACGGGAGCACGTGTTGGGCTTCACGTCCCGAAATGTGGCGGTGCGTCAGTGGCGGTATATACGGTAACGCCTCCTTTCGGGAACGTCCTTCCCGCGCTGCTCGCCATATGGGTGTATACGGTAACCGGCCGTGCGCTCGGTAGGGGTACATACGGTGCGAGGTCCCCCCTCAGCGCGGTGGGAGGCGGCTTCCTCGGCCCCGGTTGGAAATAAAGGCCGATCGGGCCTGCGGGAAGCTGGGTAAAGTTCCTCTGCGGGTTTGCTTTACCTCGGTAACGGCGTGAGGTGCGGCTTTACGTCTGTGAAGGGGGGTGGGAGCCCCGCTGGGACGGTTGGGCCTCGCTCGGCGGCGCTGGAACAGTAGCGGGCATTGAGGAAAAGGGGAAACCTTACTTGATTTTTACAGTTAGGTTTTTAGGTTTTTTTCGAGCCGGTTTGTTCCTCTCTTTCGAGAAGAAAGCTTCAGTGCGCTGTTTCTCATGAGCCGGATTACCCTTTCCCGGGAAGAAAGAAAACTCCTCTAGCTATCACAAGATTTTCTTCACGTCTTCTCCTGTCAGTAAGAAGGTTTGAAATCCCTCAGAGAAGCTGGAGCGTCATGTCCCAATGTTCACAGATGCCTCGGCATTCAAGCCGAATCTGACCTCGAAGCACCTATTTCCTCATGCAGTCCTTTGGCAATAAGACACCTCTTAACCTTTCCACTCTCCCCGAGAGGGAGAAGTATTACAGTTAAGTGTTCTCCAGAGAGAACACTCTGAAACTGTGCAGGCAACACACATTGCATAAACTTTTGGGCAGGCTTGTTGGCTGAGGGAGGTGGTGTGTCAGCCTCTCTCCCCTTTCCCAGCTGTATCTAGTCATAAATCTTTAGTCTTTTTTCAGGGTCTTTTTCCTGGAAGGGAAGGTCTCACATGAGAGCTGGACAGCTAAGATTTAACTTCAGCCTCATTTATCTGAATACTCTGGCTGCAACTAACGTTATACCATGAGTCAACACATATTTGAAAATTGCTTGTACAGGATACAACAGATAAGTAATTTTATAGCAGTAGAATTTTATAGATTGTATTTCCTGAGATCATAGATCTTTATAAAGCAGTGAGGAAGATGCAGTTCCGCACACAACAGACTTCTTAAAAGCCTTTGCTTTATTGCTACACTGTACAAAAAACACTTGTGTTACACTGTAAGTGTCTACAGGAAGTTGATGATTCATTTCAGATCTAAATAGTCTAATATGCTATTACACAAGTACAGCCCCTGTCAAATCCAGTGGGAGGAAATAATCCAAACTATAAATTGTGATCAGATTCTAAATTGAAGCTTCAATTCATGAGCAGATTCTACATGAAGCTTTAATTTACTCAGAATTTCTTACGTTTAGAATCAGATTATCTCATTAAATCATGTAATTCACTATTACAATATTTTGAATTGTATTTCAGAAATGCTAGTGCCCTGAGAAGCCAGTCAGGTCTATGAACTTGTTGCTGTGGGCATTGGTGCCAGATGACAGAATCCTTTGTTTTTCAAAACCCTTTCACTAGAAAATTGTACATACTAGCAAGATGGGAATTGCTGACACCGTAGCAGATAGCAATTTTTTTCCCCTATTGTAAATGCGCATCATGGTTGTCATCTCTCTTTGATTATCCCATTGCTTCTGGTACGCCAGGTAAAATGATTCAAACACTGGGACTTCTTTCTTGTCTGGATAACTTCTGACAAAACATCAAACTGAATATTAAACTGAAACATCAAACTGATATTAAACTGAAGAATGTTGGAAGTAAAGTTATAAATCAGCTTATTATACAGAAAAATGTTTAGCAAGTAATACTGAAACAGGAGAAAAAGCACATACTGAAAGATGTAAATAAAATATGTACCACAATTCAAAGGTGTAGAGTAGATTCTAAATGCTGCAAGGGCTATGTCTTATTTTGGTGTAGTGTTTTGTACGGTGAGACGTGAATTGCAGTTTGGCATGTTTGTTGTTCAGTAATCACTCAGAGCCAAGGAGTCAGGCAGAGCCTGCTTCAGGGAATGTCTGACTTCTGATTAACCTGCTTTGTATTGTGTAGCCCCTCTGTGTTACCCAAATGCAGGTAACCTGACAACACAGGTTAGGCTAACATCTGACTCCTCCTAAATTCTCTACAGTTCCCACTGTCCAAAACACCACTGTAAGACATACAACAGTTACAACAATACAAACTTGCTCCATGTTTCCCCTTCTGTGTAGTACAAGCTCATGGCCTGCAGATTGTTCCCAGGACGCTGATTCTGCAGTAAGCTCCCTGTGTTAGTATATATCTCATTAAAAATAGAAAAGATAACTCTAATCAACTCAGTGTCATGGAGCTCCAGCTTTCTGAATTGCTGCCAGAGTGAAATTTAAGGATTCATTAACTGGATCACTTTGAAGTTGAAATATACTGCATAAGTGATATTTGTTAGACTAGACTATCAGAAGACTTTTAGACTGCCTGTTTTATGCTGCTCGTGGTTCCCCTCAGGGGGGATACTGCCGTTGTGAATGTATTGGCTATTTTACTAAACTTTCAAACTGTCAGTGGTGTTTAGTATCTGCTGACAATAAATAGTCACCTCCAAAGACATCCACACCTAACAAATATCAGCAGAACCTCTGCATTCACTCAGGAAAAAAAAGGGACACATCTGGGGAATGTTCCTTAGGACTCACTCTGTAAATAAAATAACCCAGAACCTCTATTTAAAACATTAAATTAGATTTATTTACTGGAAAGAAAGCAAAGGATGGAAAATACCACTATAAGCCGCATCCCTTATGTGTTCAGAGGAGAAAGAGTTTTGGTAACTGGAACTCGGTGAGTGATCAAGGAAACTTTTGACACATGGTTGAGATCAGCACTGCCGGAAACAGCTTCACTCCACATTGTACTGAGAATTATAGCTGTGGACTGAAAATAGATTTACTCTCTTCATGTATAAAGTATCCCCTATACATAATGTATAACTTCATAAACAACATAATATCTCCTCTGTCTTTGGAGCGTCTAAGTGCCTCCTGATACGGAACACATGCTGCACAATACTTTGTTCAGGAGAGAAAGAATGACAGAAGTACTCTGGTCTCCAGTTGGATTTTGCTCAGTGGCTTTGGCAGTGGGAACAGCATTCTCTGTACTTAAGAGGCTATAGACTGAATGAGGCAAGTACCCACAAGCTTCATATGAATTGTTTTTTGAAAAATATACCTTAAACTCGGGATACGAGTTCTTTCAAATTATATGTGAACCAAAAGGAAAAATGCTTTTTTGACCTGCTGGAAATTAAAAAAAAATATATTGACAATTACTAGGGCAGCAGCTAAGTGGTCAGCTGCATGAAGTTACTTCCTTCCGTGCGTGGTTGGATGGAATGTTTTATTTTTATAAAATGGAAGGAGCTGTCTTCCCACAGGACAAAAACCTTGTATTTGCTTCTTTTTTAAGTCACGCCTAGATGGACTGATGGAGCACATGTCACACGGCTGAGTCATTGACACTGCTGATGCTTTGTAGACTGAGTCATGCTAATTGTCAGCAAGAGGAGGAGGAAGAGAAACTGAGAGTGATCTTACTCCTGAGAGCTTCTAGCTGAAAATTATAAGAAATGGGAGCATTAATCAATAAGTAAATCATAGGTATAATTTCTTGAGGAGAGAGAAGTGCAGATTTAGAGCCCTTTTCTCCTGCTTTCCCCTATTGTCTTCTTTCTGACCACCACAAAGAAAACTGCATTGTTTTAACATTTTTATTATGTATAAATATGGCAAGAAATTACTCTGTTCCAACTAACAGTTTAAACTTTGGAATAAAGGAGCTGATTTTGCTTTACACAGAACAGGGAGCTACTTTGCTGGCATCTCAAGAGAGGCACTAGCTTGCAAAAAGAAGTTGTAACAACCTGAAAGGCAGATGACACCAGAGCTGACCTCCCTGCCTGAGGCCATTCCCAGGAAAGTAGTGGAGAGCCCAGTTGTAACACTTAGCTGGACAACCTACCAGGTTCAGAGTGCATGCTGTTGCCCATGCCCCCTTGTGTGTTTTGATGAGCTCACACTTCATATTTTCATTAGTTATGATAAAGAGTTTGAGGATGTAACTGGTGAATAAGCATCTGCACAGAAGATACATTAGGATGGAATGCACTGATTACAATGAATATAAAAATGCCATCAAGAAGTGAGATAAATAGAAATAAGCACTTATTTGTAGCTGGATAGCTCTGTTTGTGTGAGTGAAAGATTAGAAATAACTTGGAGCCAGAAGGAGAGGTAATGAGAGCTTTTGTTTATAAAAGTCAGTGCTCAAGGACAGAAGCTGATAAATTAATTAAACAGCAAGTGAGAGCAAAACTTGTAAGCGTTAAAATAAGTTGAATCTGAACTCCAGAATCATAAATGTTCAGATTAGTTTCTCTCCTGGAATTTTTTTAAAGAAGGTATTTTTTTTAACTCCTATTTTCCATGTACATACTATATGGATATACTGTACACATGTACATACAACACACTACACAGATTTATGTACAAATGTACAAAATGCACATTTTTAATAGGATGTACTTGTTTTCATTACTGCTTGCCTCATCAGAAACACAGTAAAATAGATAGCTATGATGTTTCTATCCCAAAAGGTAGAAAAAGCCAGATTCTCAGTTCTGATGTAGCTCTTGTTCCTAATTAATAGTTCATAGATGACCTTAAATAGCCAGCTACATTATTTTTTTTCCTATTGCATGTGCCAATGGTGTCCATGAAATGGGGAAAGAAACTTTTCTGCTTAGTCTGCTCATATCCTGTATTTGAATGCAAGAGGACACGAATTAAAAATTATTCTGTCTTGCTGCAAATTAAGAGTGAAACATACCCTGTAATGAGCTTATGCCATCCTAAATAAGGGTCATGAAAGCTCTGTCAGGTTCCTTAAATGTAGTATCAACCTTCAGAGGCCTTACTTCTGATTTTTTTTTTTCCCCCCCAGACTCAGAAAGAACTTCCTCTAAAAAGTCAAAGCTCTTATTAAAGATATCAGGAAAAGAGGGAGTTCTCATCACAGGGCAGGGAATCTCAAGTGTCCTCCTGACAGAAATAACTAACTTACTGTTAGTAACGGGAAGAGGGCTGAACAACTCCACCTCACTCTGTCAATTACCTCATCCCAACTCTTAGTCTAGCCTACAGCATCTGAGTTCTGGCAACGGTCTCAGGCAGAAAATATGTTAAAGAGTTCAGCCAATGTCAGCTCTTTAAGATAGGTAGCAAGGGAAATACAAGTCTTTCCAAAGCAGGAAGATCTTCTTGGCACCTTATTCTTGCTCAGTGCCTCCTTCTTCAAAGCTCTCTGCAGGCACCTGTGAAACACAGCACAACCCAGCACAGCGCTGGAGGGGGAGGCCAACACGAGCAGCAGTCCAAATTGCAGACACCTAAAAGGGAGGCAGCGCAAGAGGAGAGTGAGTATGTGGGGCTGCAAGGAGAGTCCTTGCTTGACTCAAAAACAGCTGTGCAAGACTTCAGCCATGCAGCACTTGTCCGCAGGTGAGGTATTTATAATCTGGCATTTATTACTTGTGATGAGAGAATGTATATGCCCTTATTCTGGGATACACCCATTCATCGTGATTTGTATTTAATACTAGGTTAGGATTAAATGTAATGATCAAATTTATATCCTGTCTGCAGCTGAGTTTATACTAACATAGCTGAAAATTCAAATATTCCTTCTGAGGAGGAATATGGTCCTTCAGGGATTCCTTCTGATTTTTAGCAATGAGGTAGCCGAATGTAGCTGTCTGCAGGACAAAGGTTCCATGCTGGTAAAAACACTATCTTTAATCTGACCAAAGACCCATTTTAATTTCTCTTTAGATGCCATTACATACTTTTCAGACTCTTTTTACAGATTCTGCTTTCACAAATGTGGAACTAGAGTTTCAGCTCAGTTAAACTGAGGCTTAGGATATATATACTGGCATGTCGGCAGAAATTTCTGTCTTTTGGTTCTTGTTCTTGGGCACACAAATTCAAGAGGGAGAGGGTGAAGAGTGAACCTGAGCAGGGACCTTTGATCTCACTGAATAATAGTCTCTGTTTCTTTTTGCTGGTTTATTCTTTGTTGGACTAGTTCCTGAACTGCCTCACTCTATGGCAACAGAGTCGTTTCAAAAGTAACTCTGGGAATGGTATACTGGCAGAAAAAACCAGAAGTGGAGATTCCCAGTGCCCATTTAAACAGGCTGTGTCTGAGGCTTGCTCTATCCAGTCTCAATCCCATCATTTACTGTCACCTTTTTGTGGGCTAGGTCACTGTTCCTGATGTAACCACGTGGCACTGGCCAGCCACATAGGCCCATACCGTGCCTCATCTGGAAAGCCTGGGGTTCATGTGAAGGTAACTCACAAAGATCATTGGTCTGGACAGCCAGCTTCAGGCCACCTCCCTGTATTGAGCACATACTGAGGTGTGTAACTTTAACAGTGTCTAAACTGCTGGGGTAATGACAGAAATTAGTGTTGCAGAGTGCAATCACATGTTTTTAAGCTGTTTTTTCCACAGTCCTCACAAAGGCCCAAGTGGAACTACCCGCTGGAACTCACCAAGACCTGAGTGATCTCCTTTTGCTGCCGAGTTCTTAAAAGGTAGACAAAGGATCAGATCATTGTTAACTGTCTATTGACATTTCTTTTCTGCATTTTGTTTTCTTACTGTAAGTAGGCTAAGCAGGTTACACTATCATAAAAAAAGCTTCCTTTTATTCTAATTTGCCCTGAATTGAGGTCCTAGCTCCATCCCCTAATGCTAAGAAAGAAGCTAGAGGAGAAAATGTGTTTATAAAAAATAATTGAAAATAACAAGATACAAAGCAAAGAGTAAACACTGTGAAAGAAGAAAAATGAAAACTTGTTGAGATCTGAAGAGAAACCAGTTCAGCTTCCTCATTTATTCTACAGCTCTCTTGGAATGTGGTCTTTACACAACACACCACTTGGTTACCTGAACTGGGTTACCAGCAGAAAGGGTATGTCAACAGTCAATTGCCTAATGGTATTGCAGAATCAAATGGTTAAATTATCAGCAGTCATCTTCCACATTGCACTCTGAGTGCAGTTTTAATCATCCTTTGGTGTTAAGCAGTAAATGCATTTGTCTTGGAAAAGGAGGAACAAATCAGCAGTACAGGCACATAGTTTTGAAAAATAAACCAATACAGCATAAAATTAACACTTGCTTCAGTGTTAGGAAGGATTTGCATGTCTTCTCATTAATTACCTAAGTAACGGAATGACCTTAAGCAATGTGACCCTGATTATGGTAAGCATGCCTGGCAAAGGAGAAATTATAAAGACGGAGCTTTTAAGAAATGCTGAGTATCTGACTTCCGACCTCAGCTTCTCTGAAATTCAGGCTCAGAATGTCTCAATGTAGCACTGTGTCATATGACACTGTGTTCCTAGGGTTTTATGTTCTGGGAATACATCTCTCTCTTACCTACATAACTTCGTAAACAATGTTATGTCACATGGAGGGAACACGGTTCTGGTCTGATGGCAGAAGCAGCCTGTTCTATGTAACACAAGGCCTTACGCACTATACTGGGTACTGCTATGAGTGACAGGGGCACTAGTTTACTCATCCTTCTTGAAGTCATCCGCTTGAAGTTCTGCTGCTTTTAGTGTTGCTTCTGAATCTATTCTCATTGCCAATGTACCCGCAAATCGTAGCAGGTTGAATGATCAAAGCCGCTCACTGCTCATGCTCTGAGAGAGAGCTATTTTCATTGCTGAAGAGGAGCATTGCAGAGACATTAACCTGGAAAGTAAGCGTGTACAGAGGTGGGATAAGAAGGGAAAAATATGTAGTTCATCACACAGTCATACAAATGCAGAGGCTCTTCCTCCTGCTCACAACGGGCCATTTCTCACAGCATTGATGCACAACATACAGAGCGATCAAAAATGGCTGAAACTAGAGGCAGTGCCCCTGCTCAGGAGAGAAAGCGGGTGATCTCAGAGTCTGTCAGAAGGCACCTGCTGTACGGAAATACTGCAGGAGAACAGTACAGTCAGGTAGCTAAAGGCTGATTTCTGCAGTTTTTCCCACTTTGTGCTGGAAACCTGAATGAAAATTTTTCAAAATTGAATGCACCTTACTTTTCAGAATTAGTAATTTTCAGAGTTAAATAGCCTGACCAGCAGTTATTTATAGTCATCAATGAACTGTGGGCTGGTGGCCAGCAGGCAGAAGGCTGCAGGTCGGTTGGTCCTTTGCTTTATTTCCCGGTGTTGCTGAAGGGTCTCAGAAGATCTGAAGAGAGAGGTCAGAGTTTCTACTTTGATTCTTCTGTCTTAGAGGAGAAGAGAGGAAAAATCAGGGATCTTTGGAAGTGGAGACCAGACAGACAAAGATTTGCAAAAAAACAACACAGTGGTTAGGTACATGAGTCGGGACAAAAATCTGGAACAATTCTGATGGGGAAAGTGTGTTCAGGTAATACGGGAGCATAAAACAGATTGTAGAACAAAGAAGGATAAGAAAAAAGAAAAGTAGGAAAACCCGGTATTTTTAAAAAAAAAATCAAAACTTCTGGTGAAGAAGTTTTGAACTTCTAAATATTTCCCATATTGTAAGGAGTCCCTGCAACCTTCAGATAAATTGCATGAATTGCATTTGAGATTAGGAGGGGAAAAGTTAATGGGATGGGATTTTTTTCCTCTTATGATGTGTTTCACAAGTCACAATTTAAGAATGCATGGTCCAATCTAAATATGTGCAAATGTCATGCCAAATTTTCTTCTGTTTTGCTTCTTCTGTGAGATAAAAAATGTCTGCAGTGAGAGTGCCCAGTATTTCTCCTGATCTGGCCTCTAAGGTCTAAGTTCTTCCAGAAACTAACCATTCATAATGAGTGGGCCAGTAACCAATCCACAAGGAATGAACCTTTCACCCTTGCTGTATGCAACCACACACATAGTTTTTAAGAAATATACTCAGGTCATCATTAAACCAGTATTCTGCAATGGAAAATAATTAAAATTCAGAGCAACATCAAAGGGGTCAGGATGTGTTTAATTGAAACATTTTAGAAAAGCTGCCAGCATTCTGAGAAATGAATTGCTGTACGTGTATTCCTATGGGAAATTATCAAATTAATTGAAAAAGCTATAATATGACTGATAGCACTTTCTATCATAATAAATGAGCATCACAGAGTCAGTTGTTAATCAGGATTAGAGGGGGGACGGTCTGATAAGTATAGACTGTTTTCACCTAAGGCAGTTCTGTGAAGGAAAAGTCTTCATTTCAATCTTGAATATTAAGCACCTAGACAAGTTTCCTGTGGAATAGCTTGGCTAAATGCAGAAATCCAGATCTACAAATATCTGTGATAAGGAAATTCGCACACTTTTTCTGCTGCACACAATACTACTTCCTTTCTGCCCGTGGACAGGCTACAGGATCAGCTTTTTGGCCCACTTCCTGCAACAAAATAGGCTAAAGCCAATGACTGCAGAAAAGAAATGTCAGATGCTTGTATAAAACATTATTAATTAATATGATGTAATAATTTCTAAATAAGCAAAGCTACTACAGAGAAAATAAAAGGAATCCACAGGAAGACTGATAAATGGTTTTATAAGAACTAAAAAAAAGCTGGTATCCCATTATTCTGTAGAAATCCTTATTGTAGCTGAACCAGCACGTTTGCTTTCTTATGTGGAATTATTTGCTGTACTGGTGATACAATTTCATGCAAATACTGTAATAAATTTTCAGCTTGATTTAGCTGTAGCAATTAATTTTTTTATCTTGTCAATCCAGCAGAAACATGAATGAAAATTCATTTCACATTGTGAAGCAAGGAATTCTGCTCAGGAAAGGCCAGGAGTAGAACAGCAGAACACTGGCAGGCAGGAACCAAGGTGTTCGAGGAGCGCACAGGGAGGAAGCTGACACAGCTTTTTGTTATTCTGAGACCATGATGTTGCCCTGCATGTATCATTCACGTGCCTTCAAAAGGTGAAATCAGGGGCAAGTGTTTTCCACTTTGTTACTTCACAAAACACACAGAAAAGTCACGGAGTCTTGTTCAGCCACAGACATGGGCATCGGCAATATGGTTCTCGTGTTTCCACAAACATTCCCTGCCTTGCTGTTGCAGCTACTGGAATTAGCGTGCAGCAATCATGACGTGTGTTTGTCCCACGTGTCAGACTAACCGAGCTAATTTTAATCTAGCTGTTGGCTACCAAGAGCCTGGAAGCCACAGGAGTATGAGTTTCTGGGCCAGCTCTGTACTAACTCAACTAGCCTCAAACATAATGCTAATACCTCTGGGGTGCTGCTCATGCAGAAGCTAACTAAGATAAAGCTGTGTGTCCTATGCGTTTTTATGTCCCAGGCAGATACCCAGCTGTAGCACACACACACCCCAGCTCACCCACCTATTATTCCACATAAACAGTGGTGCACCAATACTAATCATGAAACACGTAAGTGTGCTCACAAGTAGAGTATAATGTTGAATAATAGCAATTTCATCGCTTAATATCTGTATTTCTTTAGCAGTTTACATACAGGTCGGAATGGGTCCCATGTTTACCTTTCCTCAGCATTATAACCCCTTTTGTTAAATAAGAAAATACTGGTATTTAAAACAATATAACCCAATAGAAAACATATTCATCCCATTTAGACAGCAATACTGAGTTGTAAAGACTTGCAAAGAATAAACACTATGAGACACCTAATAAAAATGCTAATCAGATGACATCTAAAATGCAAGTAAAAGAAGGAAATTAAAATAATTTGGTCTTATAACAAAAAAAAATCTATTTTTAATACACTCAAATATTGATATTTATCTTTGCTCTATTTAGGAAATACACATCTCCACACTTTTCAACCCTGATTTTTTTTTTTTAAACTCTTTTAACATAAACAGCTAAGTAGAGCTTATGATCTACAGAGCTATTTCTAATAGAAAAGTAATTTGGTGAAGGAGTCAGGTACTTTTATGAAATCCTATTTATTTAGGAAATACCTATCAAAAGTTGTGCTTCAATTAGCATAGCAGGAATCAAACAGGAAGGGGTAATATTTCTTTTAGTGCTTTTAAATAAACTTTCCAGCTTATTTTCTGCTCACAAACTCTGTATCTAATATTAGCTTTTCTCCCAGTCAGCTGTAAGCACTTCCCTACCTGCTTCTGGGTATTTCTTTGATGCCTTTATTATGATTCCTCTTAGGCAGACAAAGAATTCACCAACCAGTGCTCAGTCTCCTTTATTTGCAATCAGCCCCAAAGAAACACACCTGGCCATGTAGCTCTGATTAGTCACCTGCTCTGCATGGGGCCTCTGCTTTTAACACAATTCTGATTATTTCAGCTATATATTCCATAAAGGAACAGAATTGCTTTTACATTTTTCCTGCATAAAAGGCTTCTTTTCTATCTACCTACTTCCCCTGTGTTATGCAGAAATCTGGTAACTGTACTCTCCATTACTTTACTTTTCTAAAAGAAAAAATGTTTACATATCAAATGGGGAAGGAAGTAGAGAAATATACCTTATTATCTGGCCTAAATTTTAATCTTAAAATTTTGGCATAGAATGGATTTTAAGGGTATCTGTTTGACATTGGACAACTGTCATCTTGAACTTGCTATTTATGAAAATTAAACAGGAAAGTTTTAAAAGGTTCAGCTTTGTCTTGTATTTAAAGATAAACTATTATTCATTATATCAACTTAGTAGTATACATAATTGTCTCCTCAAGTTTAGAAAGGATAGAGGGAAAGGTAGATCTGAAAAGCTGGAAAAGTAAGAAAAAAGAATATTGTACCATGTCAGCAAAAACAAAATATGCTTTTTTAATAATAAATCTATAATAAATCCCAAATGTGCTATTAAGACTGTGGTCATCACTAAAGGTCAATCGTATTTACTGATTTCTCATCCTTGGATGAGTGTTACCACAGTAATTTAATGTCATTCATATTGCATAACAGTCATAATAGACTTCTTGATCAACTTAATCCCTTTTACCTCTATCTCTTTTCTTATACCTTCTTTTCCTGTATCACTTCTTTCTTTTCCACTTCTGAAATTCTTTCCCACTCTTTTTGCTGCCTCCATATTCTTCTTCTCTTCTGTCGTGTACATCTTCACTGCTACTAATGACATCCATGCTACTCACCATCTGTGGAAAACTGCATAGTCTGAATAACTACTGGCAGTTTAAGGTACTTGAAGGAAACCGAGCTTCCCAGCATACTGGTTTATGGTGTCACCTCACAGTAGCATTAGGAACTGATGGCCAAGCATGTGGGCAGCCCTGAGCACACCAGAGGCTCCTCACTATGGCCCTGACCACCCCTGGCTGCTTCACAGCCTCCCCAGCGGCCAGGACTCTAGAAATGCTTCCTATGCAATTACATCTGCCGCCGAGGAGCCATGCTGGCACACCTTCTAAACACAGATGAGTTACGGGGGGAACTGCCTAGAATTGTACAAACTGGAATGAGTTCATAAACTGAATGCTATGTTACTAGATTACTAAAATTCTTAATGTGTGTATGTAGTTCCTTGCAAATTAAAAGCTCTTCCTAAGTGCTGAAAATGTATTCTGAGTGAATTTTTAATATAATAAAATGCTAGTCCTGTTCTACTGTACTCATTGTTATTTAACCAATTTAAATGGCATTGGGATATGATTATAAAGACTAAAATTATTCTAAACAGGACTAACTTGAACTGTCTTATTAAATAGAAGGAAGTATTATACTTTGATAAATGTACATATAGCTTGCATAAGCCTCACTTGAACACATATTTAATAATATGGCTAAAGTTATAGCTTAAATGTACTTTTTTACTCCTAGGACGTTTCAGAAATTTTTGCCTGTTCCCCAGCTTTAACATTTTCACAGCTATTTCTGAACAATTTCAGTTTATTGCTGTGTCTTGGCTGTAAAAACTGCATTAGAAAGCTTGTGTTTTAAAAATAAGCATCCACTTGAACACTAATAAATCATGGATGCACATCCCTTATACTTAGATTTTCTATAAATTTGCTTCCTCAAAATGTAAAGTCCACATTCCAGTTGATCCACAGGTGTCCATTTTAGGAACAATCATAACAAGTAAGATGTGCTTGGGGCCCTACTTAAGGAATGGTAAGGAAAGGACATACTTGTTTTCTTGCAAAAATAAAATAAAACGATGCCCATAATACACATAAAGAGAAAACATTCTCGGGGAACACAGTGGTAACAGTCATTCTGAGGACACGCTGTATTCACTTCCAGCAATTCTGTGATCTTCAGCATGAGTTTTCATTTCACAACAACCCAACACATTCTAATCAATGCATTTGTTAACTTCGGTGGTTGTGCAACTGAATTCAAAACATGAAAGAGCATGAACTGTTAGTGCCATCTTACTGCCACAAGTACTGGTTACTATCTCCTGCTTATCTTTTCAAGGTGTCACATACCCACCGTTCTGCAGCTTTTTAAGTCTGTCATTTTCCCTAAGGGCCACGAATTCAATGCTTTTGTGCACAGAATTCACCATTTTCTAGTGTCCAACATTCACTGTCTGTGTCTAGGTGCTACTGAGGCTTGTTTGAAACTGCTTCTCATTTTCTCTGCATGAAGTGAAGTACATTTTTTGCAGTTTGGCAGGGGGTAGAGTTACAGCGCTGGAGAGGACTCCATATTGCAATAAGGGAAAGCTAAAAGCATAGATGCGTATGCAAATATAAATATACAGGCTGGAGAAACAGTGCATGAAGTAAGAGGAGACGAAACCTGCTGTAGCTACAGTCTTGCTCCACTGCATCGCACAGAGCCTGAAGCAGGTTCTGGGCTGGATTAGCTGGACTTCCACATTGTGGAAACAACCTTCAGGAGCAGATACATCTAGCTTGAAAGCAAACAGCAAAACCCAAACCACCGTGCAGTTCAAGATCACATCATCTAGTCCAACATCCTGTATAGTACTAGTAATTCAAGTTTTATGCACATATGTTTTATTAAAGCCCTAATCTTGTCGGTTTGACGGAAGCACAGCTTTTGTTTTTCCTGAAACATATCTTCCAGAACAGCATCCAGTCTCAGTGAGAAGACATGGAGAAATAGAGTACTGATTACAGCCACTGGGAATTTGTTTCAGTGATTCTCTAGTTTCATCTGTTAGATATTTGATCCTGTTACATCTTTCTCCACTAAAGAGCTGTTCAGTACCCAGTATTTTCCTCCTTGAGGAGATACTGTTGTGTTTTTTTCCCAGCTTGCTGCCCAGAGTTAACTGCTAAAAGTAAGAATTGATGAGAGTCCTGTATCTTTGAAGACATGTTTACTTAAAAAAAGTTAGATGTTTTTCTGAACTTGGAATTTTTCTTTTTTTCCACACTGCTCAAGCTTTTTTTTTTTTTTTTTTTTTTTTTTTTAAATAAGCCATTGGTCTAAAAGCTCTATAAAAGCTCTATCTCCTTGGCATTTGCTCAGGACCTTAATATCACTGGTTGTATTACAGTGACTGTTTCTTTGCTGCTTCATCTCGGCATTTCTACTCCTGCTGTTCCACTTGCACACAATTCCACCAGCTAATGACCGAATCTTGTTTTCAGCCTCTGTCCCCTGGTAAACCTGGCTGAATATGGGGTTTAGCATCTGCCCAAGTCTTGCCATCTGGCTGGAGGGGGTAGGGGTGACTTGTGCTTTTTTTTGGTGGGGTGGAGCGACTATTGAGCTCACAGCTACATAAAGGAGCTTAGTGGCTTCCTTACATCCATCCTGAACAAAATTTCAGCAAAGTTTACCTGGAGGGTGAAGCCAACTCCCAGCTGACATGGCGGGATTAAAGTGCAACCACGGGATGGGCACGCTATGGCATCCTGCTTTCCCAGCTAGAGCCAACCTCAGAGCAGGGACTCTGTAAGGAATCTCCCTTATGCTGCCCACTAAATCTCTGCTTTATCTCATTGTTACAGTAGTGACATACAGTAATCAAGACTCCTCACAACTTTTGTCTTAAACCTAACTTGGACATTTCAAATAGGTCTCACACAGATGAAGAGAATAAACTCTTCATCTCAAATAATTTTTGTGGCTATTTTATACAATCCAGTTTGTAAATACTTAAAAAACATAAATGCTAAAGCTATTCTCTGGTAACATAGCATCTGTCTCTCCAGCACTAGATGAAGAGACAAATCACTTCCCCATGCCCTCTTTTCAGACCTCTGTTTTCAACTCAGATTGTACTAAGTCTGTTGCCACAACACCCTGCTGGGAGCTCATGTCAACCTGCATTCCCACAGTGTCCCTGACAATCCTTGCAGTCTACCGAAACCTGCAAGCATTTTCTGTTCTTAAATGTATAACTTTACATGTGGCTGCATTGAAGTGCATTTCTGTTTGTTGTTCAAGTTACCAGCTTGTTCCATCCATATAGGATTGTTTTGCTAATCTTATGTCATCCTGACAATGATCTGCAGCGATTTTTATATTTATTTCAAAACTGCTTAAAGTATCAAATAGCAAACAGTCAGCCAGTGGTATCAGTACAAATCCAATAGAAACTGGTCCCTTAAATAACCGCTCCTATCATCTTTTTATGAAGAACTGTAATTTAGCAGGTTCTCAATCCCTTCAACGTGTGCTCAGGTTTATAGTCTACTATGACATTTTAAAGCAAAGAAGTCCATTTATTCTGTACCATTTTCCCTGCCAAACTAGAGAACTCAACCTTTGATGATTTTGCACCAAATGATGTTGACTATCATCAGTTTCATTTTATAGCTTCATATCTGAATCCCATTTAAGCATTTTCTTTTAAGACATATAAATAGTTATTTGCAAACTTTGCATATTGGCACCATATTTCTGTGCATATTTTTTCCTTCCTATTGCCACCTGATTTAGCAGAAGTAGCTCCAGGATAGCTTTGGGTGCTGTTGATTTCATCCGTTCAGTATATGTCCACACTCCCTTTGGATTTGTAGGACTGGTAGGTGCCTTTACATGCAAGTATTTTTTTCCAGATCCTGGGTTGTTATTTCAATTGCTGTTGATGCAGGAATACACTGCCCTCACATAGCCAGAGTCAATTTGGCTGCTGTCAAATCTGTTCCGGCACAGAACAGCTGATAGCAGCATTTAGCAGTTACTACCTTTTTTGGAATATGTAGATGGCATAAAAATTTCTGCAAAATTTTTTAGAGAGATCTGGTGAAAGCACCCAAACTTGACGAGGCTCAAGAAAGATCTTTGATAGCTGTGCTCCCTTTTATATGCAATTTTTGGCTCCTAGCTTTTCATTTACTGTAAAGAGAATAGTACCTCAGAAAGGCATACATGCTAAGCAGTGCTCTGCAGTCAGCTCCAAGGGAGTATACTACTTTATTAAAGCTGACAAATATTGTCTTTGTTATTGTTTCAACTTTCCAGGGAAAATATACATGACTGCTAAACCCAAGACAGTCTACGACAGTATGTTTTTTATTTTCGGGAGTAATTGCAACTGATTTGTATCCAGCGTTTGAGGCCTGCACAATACATCTGCCTTTTATGAGATAATTTGAGAAGCTCAGTTCTCCCACAGTGGCCTGAGGTTGTCTACAAGTGTTCATACACAACAGAGAACATTATTGGGCAGCTAATCTCTGCAGCATGTACACATTTTTTTCTGTTCCGAGACAAAGAATTTGATGAGGCTTGTGTGGCTACGGGACACTAACTCTCGTGATTTGAAATCTGACTTAAAAATTAAATTCTTACATCAAGTCATCTCTTCCATCTTGCAAGATCTGTGGCAAATGGAATCCATCAACAAATTGTTCAGATTTGTGATAAATTCTTTTTTAGCCTTATGGATGTTTCCGCTTAAAGCTGGTGTCCAGTCTACATGAAATGTCCGTCTTGACTGAATCTTGCATTTATTGATTTCTGTGAATCATTTATGCAATTAATCCTGCTGCGAGGTTAGTTGTTATTACTTCTGGGCAAGCAAAGATGGGAATGCAAACATCCTTGTGAATGCAAACATTCCTTGACATACAATGTTTTCTGTTTCAGAGTACTCAGACTCTGGACAATTGCTTACAAATTCTTTTGCATAATTTTTTTTGTACTCCTCACTTTTGTGTACAAATGGTAATAGCTCCAGTGATAAGCTTCTCCAGCCACAGCACCTCTGCTGACAATGGTTCGCACACCGTTGTGCTTTTCTTTGCAGCATTTCGCATCTGTATATGACAAAGAATATTAGGTATAACCAGCACATCATGAGACCTTTGTCCTTTGAAGTACTTATTTTTCTTTTTAGAGAAGATATATTCTGTTTCATAAGTTGTTGATCAGCTTAGCATCTATGTTCTCTCTGGTCAGAGGCATTATTGCCTTGCTCCTTTGATACAAAGAGCATTGAGATTTGATCTTATCTGTGCTGTAACACAAAAGCACGGAGAAGACTTTGTTGTAGCATTTTTTAATGGTATTGAATCTACAGTATTTCACCTTTCTTTACATTTTGGGCAACATCTAGAATTGGAATGTGACTGCAGATCTGGGCAACTTATAGAAGAACACTCTATGACATCATGTCCTGAAATTATGTTGCATTGCCACTTAGGTCTTCTGGGTCTGTACATCTCCTGCGCTTATTTAGAAAGCTAGCCATTCATTGCTGCTTCGCTGTTTGGATTTATAAATGAGGCACTAATTTTCATACTTGCAATAAAAAAAAGCCCCAACACCTATGTAGTGTAAATCACAGCTTTTAGCATTATGTAAAAAAAAAAAACAACACCCCAACAAACCTGTAGAAACTGAGAAATCCGGTTTTTAGTCCAGCAACAATCATGGAAAAGTTACTCATTTGGAAAATTTATATACAAAAGCAAGTCTGTTAAGCTGTTTCATAAATGAAAAGACACTCTAGATAAACCTGACTAGTGCAGATTTTGCCAGCTGAAACAGTACTGGTTAGCTGGCCTTAGGCCATTCTCTGGGACGGTGGCCAACTGAGAGAGGATGGCCTTCAAAATCAAGCCGGCTTCACGCAGACTACGTGATGGGAATGGCCTGTGGCCCACGCTAACTCCGTCTATGGGAAATGCTTGCAAGACCACTAGCACGGTACGGTGCTAAAGGGAATCAAGTTTTAATGTGGTATTTCCTGAAACTGACTAAACAAGTAAAGTGTCCTTTATCAATTTTCTAAATGGTATCATTTTAAATTTGTATTATTTTCTACACGTATTTGCATTTCTGCTTTTCTATTTGATATGCAGTTTCTTGGTTAATGTGCCTTCATTTCAGAGTTGTTCCAGGATGGGCTGTTCTTGATTGTATTATCTGACTGTTCAATAAACTCCTCTCATAAAAATAATTCAAATTTTCAAGTATATCACTGCATGTCATCCCCCAAATGAAGACATGACAGTGAATGACTCTGTATACTACCAATTAAATTTTACAAATCACTATGCACCTAACTTATAAATAGCGTTGCTTATTTTGTTGTGACTACTCATGTAAGTGAAATTACTTCAGTGCCTAAATGCGTAGGATAAAGCCTGCAGAAGTGACTTATAGAGGACCAACTCAAGCAGTCCAATTCTGATTTTGTGGCTGAGTCAACCCCTCCAGAAATAAGACAGCTCTGCTTATATTGATTTTCTGACAAATTTCTGACACATCTTCAGGACCTTTTTTTTTTTTTTTAATTTTTTTCCAAAAATTAGCAGAACAAAACGCTGGATTTTCCCAAATGCTTAAAGGCGGTTTGCACCCTGTGCCCATTATAAAGCAAGCACCTTTACAGGAAACCCATACCTCCACGCATCCCTCCCTCCCTCACCAGCCATCCAAGCCGCTCCAAAAACGGGAAGAGAACGTGGTAAACGGAGAAACTTTCGATAAAACAACGGATTCCAATCTTAACGCGGCCCATGACTTCGGGGCAGAGCGTGTGGCGACCTTCCCTGCCCGCAAAGGCGGGAAGCCCAGCCCAGCGCCCCCCGCACCTACCCCAAGGCCGAGGTCGCCTTCAGGCCCTCTCCACCGGCCCCCGCCGCTCCCCAGGCTGACCCCGAACACAACACGCCCCGCAAGGTGGCTGGCCGGGCAGCGAGCCCTCACACGGAGAGGTGACCGGGCGGCAGACCCCTCTCCGTCCGTCCGTTCGTCCCTCCCTTCCTCTCACCGTGCGGGGG
>VYXH01002869.1:0-17255 GCA_013397275.1 Burhinus bistriatus | reverse complement strand
GCCCGACTCGCATTGTCCCCGGCACATGGCAGTGGGGCCTCCGGCCGGGGCCAGGCCAGGCCATGCTGTACCGGGCGGGGCTGCTCAAGGAGGGGGTTTAGCGGCAAAAAGCGGTCGGCGTTGAGGAGGAGGGCCCCGTTGCCTTTCCTGCCGGTAGCAAATTACCTCCATTGTCTTCTTACTCAACCGGGGGAAGGATAATCTGTAGAGGGGTGTTTAAAATCGTCGGTGGCGCAGGCCCCCGGTGGCTCAGAGGCTGGACCTAGGACTACCTAACGGCAGCCTTTGGATGTGGAAGGCAGTAATTTGTCAACGGGAAAAGAGGTAACAAGACCCCTATCACTTTATAAGTAGTGCAGCCTATTAGCGTAAGAGTGGCCCGGGCTGAGTTCACAAATAAATCTGATAGCCTGGCATTATTTGGTGATCATACAAATCCTTTGGACTCCGGGTTCGGCAGCACTGTTTAGGTAGGTGTGCTTTCTGGGTGTAGTATCGACACGTGCCTAAGAGACAGGGTTCCCAACCCAGGTATGTCATCTGCTTAGAGTACATTTGTGTGTCATATTGGGATATGACAAAACCAGCAGGTCCTGGTTCCACAGGTTTCAATTTTGGAAGGAGGTTATATTTTTGTTCCACTTAACTGCACTCAGTAGGTGAAAACTTTTCTTTATTGATGAGACACAGCCACAGGACCTTTAGTCTTTTTGAAAAAAAAAAAAAAAAAGGTGTTCTAGTGTTTGACTCAGAGAAAAGGTGATAGCTTGATGGAGGAGGTGAAGGATAAGCCTGTGTGGCAGCTCTTGTGATACCTTTAGTTGGCCTTTTCCACAAATGTTTTTTTTTGTTGCTCTTAAGCAGACTTTAGGCCTGAGAAAATAGATTTAATGCAACAGATGTTCTGCAGAGCTTACATAAAGGTGGGCCAAATGTTCTGCTGGCGGTAGAGAAACTTTCAAAAACTGAAGGTGCAGCTGCTCATATTATAAAAAAGTGTAATTATGCTAAATTCTTGTATGTCATTTAATAAATGAATGGCAAATAAATATTAGATAGATTTGAAATAGATAGCTGTAAAACTACTCAATGTTTAATTGAGGTTTGTATAAAGTAATTGGCTATCTTTTCTATATACTTCAGTAAAAAGTATTTTAGTGTTTCTTACTTAAACCAAAAGTGAAAATAATGTAATTGCCTATAAAGACAGTAATATATGAAATCTTAAGCTGGCTCCAAAATGCAATTTTTTTGTGTTCTATGCATGTCAATATGTATATATAGTAACTTACTTGAAATCTATTTTAGCTATTTTCTGCAGGTGTTGAGTTGCTGAACATGCAGGAAATTACGTTCTCTGCCAGTTGGGGTCTTCAGCAAATGGCCAACTCTGTTGCATGAAGGATCATGTTCATCAGCAACTGCCTTTTGTTCACACTTTTGAATCAAAACATGATGGTCTATCATGTACTACACAAGTATTAAACTGGTATAAAATTGAAATATCTGTGCCCCTTCAAGAACATCAGACATTATTAAACCAGTGTGTAAAAATTCTTTATTATTGGAAATTTAGCCTCACTGATCTTTCACATACCTTTTGTGGTAAAAATATTTGTTAAACCCTAAATCTGCAGGCGCTCATACATAAATGTAGTTTTAGTCATACGAATGGTCTTGACGTTGCATAGGTTTATTGAAGTCAGTTATGCATTTGCTTGCAGGATACTGGTCTAAATTTGTTAACTGTTAGGGCAATTATTTTATGGGGTCTTTTTCTCTGTAAAGATGAAGTCATACAGCAGCGAATGCTATTCTTGAACATTGCCAGGCACACACAAGTGTTTTTATAAGTTAAGTTTAATAGTTGTCCTTGGCTGACCTTTTAGTTTACCTTTAATTTGTCTGAAGTGCCTCTGTTGAGCTGATGGGACTGATTTTCAGTAGAATGGGAATTTTACCTTATTGGAAAAGAACGTGCTTCAGTCAGTAATTGATATTCCTAACTAATGGAAGAGTTAAGTACCTAGATCTGTCTTCATCGTAGTTAACAAAATTTCCACTGGCTGGAGAAGGGAACGGGGATGGGTGTATGATTCTTGGTTTGTTCAGGCTTTGTTATTTTTCCTTCGACCTTGCCTAAGTCATGAATTGTTTTATGTTTTATTTCTTCTTTCACTAAGTCTTATCAGGTTATATTGCCTGCACATAAAATGCCGTGAGAACTTCTAGAGTTGAGATACACTAAAAAAAAAAATAAATAAATAATGCAGGTATCTTAGTCTCTTTGGCTTTACTTTCCTCGCTGTGAAAATAAGTTATAGGGAATGATACCACTAGCTCTTGTGTCCAGCAGCTTCTCATGTAATTTCCAGCTGATGATGTACCCTGAGGTGTTTGCCCATCTCTGTCCCTGTGTGACAGGGAAAAGCTGTGTTTTAAAAGGACTTAGAACCAGACTCTTCAAGTAAGCTACTGGAAAGCAGCAAGAAGACGTTGTTGCCTTTTGAAACAGTCTTTGTACTGCGTGTATAAAGTGTTTCCCAGAAATGGTGATGAAAATAGATATTTTTAACTATGGAGCTATGGAGTGACGCTCTGAAAATAATACACAGTGTTTCATCTTTTAATATCAACATATTTGTAAAGGCACAGTTGCTAGATAGCACTTTCCTTGCAGGTTTCTTCTTTGTAATTCCAGGGAATTTATAAATTAACTGTTACGTATGTCTTGTAAGTATCTGATATTAACCCCAGTACATATGAGCTCTTAAGATATGTTTTTAGACTAACAACTCAATTTTTGTGTCTTGAATGTGTTGTGGTTTGTTTTTTGTTTTTTTAACAAAAAGAGCAATCCCCAATAACTCATAATTTTTTTTAAGTCAAAGCTTAACAGTTTGTTTAGGAAAATTATCCTGTTGCTCTACTGAAAAAGTGCCTTTCAGAAGTTATGTTTAAGCTTTTTCACGTTCTAATATAAGCGACAGGGGAAGGAAGACTGCTTTAGCTTGTTGACTAGTTGCTGTAGCACGCCATCGGTTTAACAGAACACAGTAGGGCCTAGTTCAGTGTCTTTCATTGCCTGCTTAATAGATACAAATGTCAGAATGATGGAGTGATTAAATTATTGGACTCTAACTGCTGGGAGCTTTGGAGTGAAAGGTTGTCAAAGGGGAAGAAGCAAGCTGCTTATTATGTGGTGTCTTTCATACGGGAATTTCCAGATGTGGAAATGCTATGATTTGGATACTTTGGGGTAGGTATTTATAGTGTTACCCCAATCTTTAATTTTTTTTTAGCCTTTTCTAACATGGTCTTCATGTGTAACACCTACGGCTATGTATTGTAGTGCAAGGAAGAACAAGAACAGAGCATGAGTTTCCTGGCTCTGATTATCAGATCATGGATTCTCTTTGAAAGTTGTTAGCATGACATTTTACCAAAAGTACTTGATTATATTCACTTTGCTTACCTTCTGTCTATTTATTTTGGTGTGTGCTAGATGAGAGATGCTTTGGGAAAGGATGGTTTTGGGAAAGGATGGTTTTAAACTGTATGTATCAAGGCTGGTCCAACACCAGAAATCCCCTTGGGGGCAGTAAGGAACCAAGGGACCTTTGTCTTAGGAAGAAGTTACATTCTTCGTGCACATTAACCAGTACAAGGTAAAATCCTAGCAGACAGGGTGACTTGCCACTTTCTCATGACTTAGCAAATAGTTACTGTGTGTGTTTAGCTAGCCTTTGCTAAGAGCACATTCCTTTTTCCTCTGCGAACAGAAGGGCAAATAGGCTTTGGAACTTGTAGACAGTATTGTGATGAAATGAGCATCAAGGATGTTTGCAAGATCTGATAAGCATGTATGTATTTTTTGTGGACCTTAAACTGGATTTACATATACATTGTAGCTACATAAGAGGTGGCAGAACTAGCTTGCAAAAACCTGAGGTCAGAGTGACTTCCACACCTGCTGAGTTCTTAAAAAAGAATTGAAAGAGTGCTACAGGGCAGTTTGGTGATTCAGCATGGCCTTACAGTTCCTGACCTTACCTTTCTATAAAAAAACCCCTGTTTCATCTCAGTGTAATAGTTGCGTTTACCTAGTAAACCTAGCATGCACATTTTTTCAAAATTGGAATGGCAGAGAGGGATTGAATTTGAATTTTTTCAGCTCCTTTAAAAATAAATTGTAGCCTTTATTTAAAGGTGTGCTACCTTGAATAATTATATAAATAACCTAGGGTTCTAGTTCATACGTAGTAAATATTACCCTTCCGATTTGCTTTTTTCGTAACAGTAAAGGAGGTACCTGTAGTAGTGTGCCTGTTATGGTATGTTAAATTCTCAATGTCTAAGAAGAATGCACGGAGGTCGTCTTATCTGAGATGAAGCTTCTTGTTTTTGTCATTTAGTGGCATGCAGGTTTTGTGTAAGGTATGAATAATTCTAGTATTAAAGATAAATGTAACTGACTTTTGAGGTGATCATTACTGGCAAAAAAGAGCTTTTCCCTTTCATGATTAACTGTTGATAGCTCATACGCGATGAACTGGTCTCTCTAATGTTAATTTCAAACTTCTTTTATATTTCAGATTATGTAGCTGGCATGACACTTTTCTCAAAAGTGTATTTTAGCACATGGCTAACAAACCAACTCTGCTAGGAAAAACTGCAATGAAACATGCAAAAAAGATTGTATGTTCTGAAACAGTGATTGATATTAACAGACAGCGGTGCAATGTTTGTGGTCTGATAGAATACATTCCTCAGCTAGCGAGGCTGCATAGCAAAGACTGCTCTTGGGAAAAGTCCCTGAATTCTTTGGCTGTTAGACAACAAAGTCATACCAGTGACATGGCATGTTGGAGGATTTGTAAGGGGGAAGGACTGCAGATGAGGTTTGGTTTTATTTTTTTTAAAATATGGAGTTACATGTTGGAAAACAGACTTGGACTGTGACAAAACCATTTTTTTTTTCAGTTATTGTAGTTTTCTAAATTAATCTATATTTGAAAAAGGTATTTGTAAACAAGGAGCAAGAGAATAAAAGACAAAGTTTTACCAATGTCAAAACTTTAAAGACATGGAAATTGTTTCTGTTCCCCACGCATTTTAGAGTACATGGTAACCACCATTGTGAAATTCTATTTTTAATTCTGGCACGCTGAAGCTGTGGGACTTCTGTGTAGAGTGAAGCTACTTGCCAGTGGCTTTCGCTGAAGTGGCATCAGTGCACCTGATTCTTCTGGTGACTGGGGCACATGTGGTCCAACAGAATCCTCTACATTCAGATCGTTCCATGGTAGACCTTTAATGAATCTTCATTTGCAGCTCATCTTTTGTATAGTGAAGTATTCTGGCTAATTGCATGCACTAAAACCAAAAGCCAGTATTTGTGTAGAATATGTACTTAAAATAGGTGTGGTTTTTTGTTTGGTTGGGTTTTTTTAGCAGTGCTGTCAGTGAAGAGGAGTATGATGTCCTCAGAGGCAGCCATCTTTGGACAGTAAAAATACTGAAGATTAAAATAGCTGAAATGAATGTGTGTTCGGTATTTTTTAATGCCATAGGTACAAAATCGGCACCTATGTGCTGTCTTATTTCAAGTTCAGTTGTTTTTTCCAGGTGCCAATAAAACACTGGATGTTCTTTTTAATAGGAAAGCGAAACATGGGAGCAAGTGACAGGTTTTTGTAGTACCTGGGGTTTTATTTGACCATTCAGTACACACATACCTTCATGTAGCTGTTCTTACTCCTCCTCACATTCCAGTTGCTCTGGAATCACCTTCCCTTCAGTGGCGTTGGAAGGGGATCATTGTAAAGAGTTTGGAAGTACTTGATATTCCATATAGAATGCATAGAAGTGTTACTGTAGCTCTGTGAATTTAGTTATGAACTGAATGGGTTGAGAGGAGGCTTTATTTGGGAAGTACAAGGTATTTTACTTATGCTACTTTGTATTAAAAGCACAAATTATTTCGAGTCTGAATCTCTGCTTTGAACCACTAAAAGTGATAAAGTAGCTCGTCCTCGTGGTTGGTGGGTGTCTGATGCTTGAGATGTTAATAAGGATGATACTTGTAAGATTTAAAAAAAAAACAAAACACAAGATAATGGGGTAGATGTTTTGGTCCTATCCTTTAAAATTTGTTGTAGTTCCAAAGAATCCAGTGAAAATATTGATTCCACATACTAATATAATTGACATTTCTAGGGAGCTTCTGTACCTTGCTACAGTCCTAGGCTCAGTCCTGATTTTTGTTTTTAATGAAAATATTTTTCTTTGGTATTTTATTAAATTTCAATGTGTGGCAGTTTTGTACACTGCTACCTATTTCTTTGTTGCTTTTTGCTTTTAAGACACATCATTTTTGTATTCAGTTTGTTTTGTTATTCCCATTAGTTCCTTGATATTTCTTAAGCAATTTCTGTATTTTTTATTGAAATGTCCCTGTTGCAGCTGCTTTACTTAAAAGGGTAGTTGTCATTTGTCATGAAAAAGGGAAAATAGACCTTCATTTTTAAAATTCTAGGATTAAATGCTTTTCAATTCCCAAATGTGAAGTGCATTGCAAATTTTTACTACTGAAAAGGTAACAAGTTTATCGTAGACATTGTGGAAAGACATGAATTTGCACTTTTAAGTCCATTTTACGCAAACTGTAATATGACTTTATTCATAGGTGAGTTAAAGGTTATTGAAACTGAAAGCGTTCTTCAGCGAGTTCGTAATAACACATTTAAGTACAGGAGTGCTTCCGCTGACATTAGTGTTAGGCATATAATTGAATACTGCTGAATTAGGGTCTAATGTCATTTGGTATGTGTTGCAGGAAAAGTGTATCTATTAATGTTACTTAAGAAAAGAAGGAACTTAACGGACCTGGAGCTGTAGTAGAAATTAATACCAACAAGTAGTTTTTATTTTAAATGTATTTATTCAACCATTACCTGACAGTTGAAACCAAATACTTGTTTTTATTTGAAAGTATATTTGCTCCTTCAGGACTTTGAGATATCTGAGGGATGTGAGTCTGAAAGATGCATGCTCATATTGCACTGTCAGTTACTCCTAATTTATCAAAACGCATTCTACAAATAAACATTTCAGTTGAACCAGATGTGAGTGTTGCTTCTGTGGATTTTCTGTGGCCTGTAGATTTGCAGTGCACAGAATGAATATGTACAACAATGTGTTAACATTTTGGGGAGATTCTTAAGTTAATTTTTCATTTAAAATCAGTTTTAAATAACAGCAGATAGAAAACAGGCTACAGTAATTGAATCTTAGTACAAATGCACGAACAAATGTCATGTCCTAGGCTGTCCCTTTTGTTTTATGCTGGAACATGTAGGAGATACTTGCTAGGGAAAGTTAAGGTTGGAGACGAGAACCTGGAGTGAGCTGGACAGTGTTACACTCCTAGGAGCAATGTTGACATTTCATACCATCAAAAGAGCTGTTGGTCCTACTAAATGAATAGAAAGATAGTTTCTGATTGTTTCTCTTTATGATGTTAATTTGCTTTGCTGCAGTAACTGAGACATTTATTTTTTATAAATAGTGTAATTTCAATGGTTTTCAAAGTATTAATTTGCTTTATGTAAGGAGTAATAAACTGAGTAACAAGTAGGTAAGAGGTGTTTTCCTATTGAGTTTAAAAGGTTGTCTCCCATAGAAGTGCTGCAAAGAACATATGAAACAATATTGACATGTAAGTGAAGATAAAGCCATAACATATCTTGGCAGTTTGAATCATCGAGTAATTACGTTAGAAGGGACCTCTGCGGATCATCTGGTCTAGCCCCCTGAAGCAAAGTTGTTTCGAAGTTAGATAAGGTAGATTGGGACTTGTCCAGTTGAGTTCTGAGTATCTCAAATGATGAGGTCCCACAGCCTCTGTGGACAGACTGTTCCAGACCTTGGCCACCCTTGTCAAATTTTTTTTTCCCTTTTGTAAAATAGGAATTTCCCCCACTGCAGCTCATGTCCATTGACTCTTGACCTTGAGGAAAATTATGTTGTTTTCCAGTCATAAAAAGTAGAGTTAGTTTTTAAGGATTACAGGTCACTTTTCCCAGCAAAATTAATTTAATGTCTCAAGTTTTTGATGCTTAGGAAAGGTGAGTAAAGGGTGCTGTAATAATGTTAAGGTATTAGTGTGTCATTTAGTGTAAGCGCTTAGTGTATCAATGACATTTCTCATTATTGAAAGACAATTTTCTTTGTAAGTGAACTCTTGCAAATCCTTGCAAAGTTGTTACTCTGCAGATGTCACTCCATTTAGGTCTCCATACTGCTGGTTTGCTGTTGTGTAGGTATGCAGACAAGTTGGTACAGTAATGCATAAATGATCACCTGAAGCTGTTTTTTCAGAAAAATGAGCTTTGTGTTGGGCAGGCTTGCTTAAGGCTGGGCTTTGTTTTAAAACATAGTTGCCATCTGTTTCTTAGATTATTACATAGTGAATTCATACCTTGTTAAAAGGTCACTGTAAACTTGCTGTGCTTGGGTTTTTCTGGCTATTTAGATATTCTTCTTTCAAGTAAGCATTTGTGCTGAATGAAGAACATGTTTGGTGACTGTAAAAGGCTGATTCCTGAAGCCTGTTTAATGATTGCAACCCTATTACCTTAAACGGTAGGGTTTTTCCACCCCCATGCTGTCTTCAGAATACAGCGAGCGTGAAACTTTGGAATGCTTTGGTTGATTAGCTGACTACTGTGAAACTGTCTGAATTGCTGGTATTCTATTGGTTGCATTACATCATTATAAAGATATTGTAAAACCTAACGGGAGTATTCTAAAACTTAACAAACTAAATAGTTTTTTTTTTTTCCCCCCTCTACAGGCTCATAAGTCAGTGAACTTCGTTTCAACTCTGCTTCAGATCACTATGTCCGAGCAACTGGATTTACCAGTGAGACAGGCAGGCAAGTTTTCCAATCTTTTTTCATTCTATCTATTTTAATGGTGCAGACACACAAGTACATATGCAGATACTGTTAAAGAATTCTAATGATTTTAATCTCAAGTACTGAAAAGGTGAGAGTTGCTTGAATTACAGTCATCATGAACTGTATCTGGCACCATACACTGCATAGGGAAAATGGAAAGAAAAGGTGACTGGCTCTTCTTTATCTCTAGCGAATAACGGTCTTTGAGGAAACAGAATGGTTTATGATGCTAGAACACTTGATCCAAAGAGGCAATTTAACTTTGTCCTAGTAATGCTAATGTTTCTAAACATTTTTAAGTAGAAGAAAACAAATTATGTCTTTTGGAACCCTGTTGATCTGCATATGAGCCGTCAGTAAAATTGGGTATTGAATATTCGCAATTCCAAACATCACCTTAAAGCTGCTATGATTACTTGATAGAGGTTTCCAATACGATGCTTTAGTGGTTTTTCTAATAGTTCAGGAAGTGTGATCTTGATCACTTATGTGGGTCTTCCATGTAGTAGACTATTTGTAGTTGTAGCATAAGCCTAAGTTGCATTTGTATCTTATTGCTTGGGGACACCATTCAGATGTTGACTCAGAAAAGTTACTGCTTCACTTGTATAATGTGCAAAAAAAGGGGGAGGTTTGAAAACAACCTCTGAATATTCACCCTCAGTGTAAGCCAATTAAAAACCAAAGCAGTCTGTAGAGAGTGGAGACAACTCATACAACGCGCAGCTTCCAAACAGTGCATGTTTTGCAAACCAATTAATGGCATGATAAATTCCACTGAGGACAGATCGAAGTCTGCATCACTTCAGTCTTGTAATAGCTCATATTTACTGAGTGTTGCTTACTGTTGCAGTCCCTTTCAGAAATCCTTTGGTTTCAGAATCTTCAAAAGGTGCATATGAAATTTGGGAAGAGAAGTTACTTTATGGATTTGTACATAGAATTACATTAGTAGTAACTTTGTTATTTGTTTGTAATTTGAGATTTCCTGTTGCATTTTGTAAGACCTTTTCTTTCCAAGTACTGTAATCTGTATTCTGCCATATAAGCAGTTTGGATTTGGTTGTCAAATGGTAAATACAGTCATTTGTGCCAGCAGCCTGATTGCTACAAAGTGCTGTGGCCCATAACCTCGGTATAAAGGAGCTCTGTTTCTCTTTAGCATTCACGCCTGTATCACAAATTTAATTAGATTTTTCTTTGCTTACAAGCTGTTTTAGATAGTCATTAGTATTGATTAGATTTTTTTAATGAAAATACTGAGAAAATAATTATAAAGTGTTTTTCAGAAGTGTGTTGCTAAAATATTCCACAATTATTTATCTGTAGCACAGATAAAAGCAATACATTTAGTATTCTTATATGAAAGCACATTCTTTACAGAACTAAAAATACAGACATCACAATAAATGGGTAAAAGGGTATTGACCTAGTAAATTATTAGGTTAATAATCTGCATGGTTTATGTATTTTGATTCTCCTACTCAGAAATGGTCAATGAATTAGTCATTTCAATCATTTTTGTTCTAAAATATATTTCTTTGCAAAATGCATGTTTGTTTTGTACTTTGAATGGCTCTCAGCTGACTTGCCACTTTTGTCTCACAGGGGTTATTTACTTGAAAAATATGATAACCCAGTATTGGCCAGATCGTGAAGCTGCACCAGGAGAGATTCCACCTTACTCCATCCCAGAAGAAGATAGACATTGTATTCGTGAAAATATTGTAGAAGCCATTATTCACTCTCCTGAGCTGATTAGGTATGCAGTTTTAATGTGTTTATGAATTGGCTGTGGTTTCTGACTGTTGGGGTTGTTTTGGGGTTTTCTGCACAACTAAGATGACCTGCATGCTAAGCATCATTGTCATACGCTGTGTATCCTAAGCATAGAATTAATGTAGAGGGAAAACTGGTTTTCAGCTTGTGCAGCATATAGAAATTTGAAGTTCCTCAAATGGAGACTATTAAGCAGGAAGTACAGAACCTAAACCTTCTAAACAAAACTTGAAGTAAGTCTAAGTTTGGGCAATATTAGCTGTTTCAACACCACAAGAATATTATTAAAAAAAATAGTAGTAACTTATTTAATCATTGTGCATTTGATTTCTAGAGTACAGCTTACTACTTGCATTCACCATATTATCAAGCATGATTATCCCAGTCGCTGGACTGCAGTTGTAGAGAAAATTGGATTTTATCTTCAGTCTGACAACAGCGCTTGTTGGCTTGGAATTCTTCTTTGTCTTTATCAGCTTGTGAAAAACTATGAGTAAGTTTTTTCTACCATATAAACCAGCAGAATTAATGTATTTGTGTTCATTTTTTGTGTTCTGTATGTACATTCTAACCATGTAGAATTGTGTGTGGGATTGCGCAAAGGTGGTAGAAATCTAATTTTAGAAAATACTCTTGAATACTTGCTATGCAGATGTTGACTTATATATCTTCTCCACTAAGAAAATACAGAAAAACTGCCTTCATTAAAGGTTTGAGATCAGAAAAAAGAGAATGTTTTAAAGCCTTAATTTGGTGGTTGTTTTTTATGTATTGACAGCAGTAAGAAAGTCTGCTCAAAATTGTGACTTTTGCAGAAAAGGATTATTTATTTAAATCAGGTTTAGACTCTTAAACAATTTATACTCTAGTTAGTGACAGTAAACATATAAAGGTTTCAAAGTGTGAAATCTTGAATGTTAGAAAATTCAGAATTAGTTGACTGACTTTGGTATGATCCTTTTGAAAATTGATAGCGTCATCCAACCCATTATAGGAAGTCTTCATCAAAGCCCACCATACTTCTGTATGTGAGGCATTGGGCTAGGATACAGGTGAATGTTCTTTGCTCTGTATCTGGTATTATGCTCAGAGCTTTTAAGTTGAGGTTGCACTTTGAGAAGATACGTGGAGCTTAGCTGCTAGTGCTGGCATGTAGGAAGCTCATTTGAGCTGGGTCACAGAAAAGGGCAGTCCTGGAGTCAGGGAATTGTAGTAGTGGAACTGATGAAATCCACAACTTAGACTTTCAAAGCACTGTCATACATAAATTTTTTGTTTCAGGTACTTGTTTTGAAATGTTGCATTGAAAAATTTCACTGTCTTAATTCCATGAATTTTACGTAAATTAGTGTAAAACAGGTGAATATCAGTTTCTCAAAAATACTTTTTTACAGAAATACTATGAAGACCTTTGTAATCCCACGTTGGAGGTTTTTGTCCTGTGGCTGATAATTCCAAGTCCTGCTAGGAAAGGAAAATAAACTAATTTCTCACTTGATTTTCAAATTAGACATCTTTAGCCAAATATGCAGCAGAGAGCTGTGAGATATAAAGCACAAAGTGTACACTTCAGGTAGCAGTGTATTATGATTATAGCAATCCTTGTTTAGGTAAGGATTTTGATACAAGCACAGTCATTGCGTGATTAGCTAAGGTAACAGGTGTGTTCATAATCTTAGTTGATCAAACACTAGCTGAGGCCAGGAACTGCTCATACTTGTTTAGCTTTCTGGGTGAAGTCAACAAGGGTCGGTTTCATAAATCATGTAGGAATATGCATATTTCATTGCATAACAATAGGGGTGCAATCAGGTCTCTGTTAAATTACTTTTGTCAGTTTTTTGGGGAGTTTTTTTTTTTCTTAATGGGGCTTTTCAGCGTTATTTTTTTCTCTTCGAATCCAGCCAGCAAGATCAAATGACTGCTCTTTGCATAGTCATTTTTTCTGGTCTTTTTCAATTGTGTCTTTTGTGGAAATTAAAAACTGAATTTTCCTTAGCAACATTTATTCCTTACATTTAGGTTTCTATTCCAGAAAATACATGGAAACTATAGTATTGAACAGGATTTTGGAGCTCGGTGTTCTGTAGTAGTTTTTACAGAACATGCCATCTGGCAGCAGATTGAGTAGACTTATATTTCTGCAAATTGTCACTGTTTAAGAGAATTGGCATTGTTTAAGAGGCTGAGCATTGATATTTAATATTAGTGAAAAGTCTATCAAAAATGTATTTAAAAACAAAACCAAATCCCCCAACCTAAAAATGTCCCACAAGAGTATTATAGTATTAATTGGTTAATGAAAAATAAAGCTGTACAGTCCTAAAGTGATATTTTACTTTGCTCTTAATGTCATCACCAGTATGGACAAGATTCTGTTCTGCTGTGATAACTCTTGAGTCAATAAGGACTTTCTTCTTTGGAAGTTAGAAGTTGGGGGGAGATCTCAAAATGTGGCTTCATTTCCTCTCAGAAATTTTGAAATCTTTTGAGAAAGGAAATGGAGCCTTGTTTTCAGCATAGGCAGTCGGTGGACTGTCACCAGCATGGAAAGGTCTGAGGCACTATTGCAAGGGGGGTTGCGATGGAAGCCTGCTCAGAGTCTGCCACATAGCCTCGAAGCCTACATTCTCTGTCAAATTGTTAGATTTGGGCAAATTAAATGGTAATATGTGAGAGAGATCAATGGTAAACTGTGAGAAACCTCACAGTTTACTTTCTTCAATGTCTGTGAAGTAATCTAGCTTCTGGAAATATTTTGATAAATTGTGAACTCTCAGAAATGTCTTTCTGTAATTTTACTGACTAGCCCAGCATCTGCCGTTCTTGGCAACAAATGTACCTTTTGCTTGCAGTTTTTGTAGTGCTCTGATTGCTTTTCACTATCGTAATGGTGTGGCTGAACATGACGTAGTGTTCAAAGTGAGTAAGTTGGCAGGAGAGCATTACTAGCAGAAAACTAATGTGGATATATTAGTGGAGTAATGGATGCTCAGTGATCTTCTAACTTGCCTTTTAACTGGAATGTTGTCTGGCTATAGCTTTATTTCAAGTTCTGTAACAAGAAATGACTAGGTTTTTTTAAATCATATGTTGTTATGAACTGTAATATAACCTACTTGTATCTACACCGTGGAAAGGTGGACTTTTAAAATTCAAAAGCTACCTGAAAGATTTACAAAACTAGTTTGTTCTTATCTAAAGGTACAAGAAACCAGAGGAGCGGAGTCCTTTGATAGCTGCAATGCAACATTTTCTACCAGTTCTGAAGGATAGTTTCATTCAGCTCTTGAGTGATCCATCTGATCAGTCTGTCCTCATCCAGAAACAGATCTTCAAAATATTTTATGCCCTTGTCCAGGTAAAAAATAAACTTTGTATATACTCCATCAGTAATTTAATTTAGAGCATTATGCTTTTCCTTAAAATACTAAATGACAGAAATACTAACAATATTAGATTACATCTGAATCATTTCCCCTACAACTCAGCTGTGGTATGAATCACAGGTTTTTGGTATGTTTGTGCTGTACTTTTACTTTTGTACAGTGCTGTTCCTGGTTGGCATTAGATAGAACTTATGCATACCATCCTCTAAGGCAGAGTGCTTCCTAGAAATCTGATTAGAAAAGTCAGTTTTCGAATGACAGATTGTAGAGGCCAGCCTACATAAAATTACCAGTGTAAATGCAGCAGTTTGGAATGAGACTGTTAATATGCTTCAGAAATCAGTCTAACATCCATTTAAGTAGCATCTTAGCATTGCATAAGCAGACTGAATTGGAGTAAAGACCTCTAGCACCTTTGAGGATATTGAGGATATAGTCTAGGTTGTGTTAAGTTCTTTAGCCTGGTTTTCAGACTCATTTGCTAATCTAGCTGAATGTAGACAAAGGTTTGAAAGAACTAAAATTCAAACTGTGAAAGTAACATTATTTTCAAATTGCTTTATAATGAATTTATTTTGCCTTTTTTTTTTAAAAAATAAGTACACATTACCTTTGGAGTTGATAAATCAGCAAAACTTGACCGAATGGATAGAAATCTTGAAGACTGTTGTCGATAGGGATGTACCAGCTGTAAGTGGCTTTTGGCTATTTATGTCTTTAAGTTTAAATATTTTTAATTCATTAGAATGTTTAAAAGTTTCACTTTTTATTTCTGCATTTTTTTCCCAATAGATGCCAAGAAAATAAAATTTTAAACTAAATAGGGTATTTTAAACAGACTAGAAAAATTTTGAAAATATGTACCTTGTATGGGAGTTCCGTTGTTTTCATATTATAGCACAACTTATTTTCACTTCTTGTTTCAAGAATTTGTTGACCATTTATGCAGCATATATCGTGGGATTTATTTTTAGATATGCTTTCCTTTATACTTCTATTAAGTTCGAAGTGCAAAGGGCAGGTTAAAAGCAAAATATGCTATATAGTTATTCAAAATACATGTAATTTGAACTCTTTCTGAATAGGTGGTAAATAATCTTTTTCTTTTCTTTCCCCCTAAAGGAAACTCTTCAAGTTGATGAAGATGATAGACCTGAGTTGCCTTGGTGGAAATGCAAAAAGTGGGCTTTGCATATCTTAGCTAGACTTTTTGAGAGGTATTTTCTCTTCCATTATTATTTTTAAAAACCTAAACAAATAATCAAGTCAATAATATTGCTGCACTCTTGAATTTGCATACTTGCTTCTAATTCTAGGTATGGAAGCCCTGGTAATGTTTCCAAGGAGTACAATGAGTTTGCTGAAGTGTTCCTGAAGGCATTCGCTGTTGGTGTTCAGCAAGTAAGAAAAACTGAATGGGGGGGATATTAGGATGAGTTTAGAGTTAGTAGTGGTTTCTTACTATTTTCTGAAAAGGCTTCTTGCTCTTCTTCACAATTGTGTTGGTTTTTTTTTTTTTTTTAAAGTACATTGATATGGAAAGCACTGATGTCTGTGGGTTAAAAGAAAAGAATGATTTAAAAAATTATCAATTTGCCATGTAGGACAATCCACTGAAAATAGCCTATGCAATGCTGATAATCTGTGAATAGACTAAATGCTCTCATATAACAGGCCCTCCAATGAGCTTCAGATAAATGCTATCATTTTTTCTCTTTCTGGATGAGATAGGTGTAATATTTATGTGGTGTAGTTGACCTTTTTACCCTTTTGACTCTGATGATACAGTTCTTTTTTGACTCAAAGTCGGTAAATACTAAGCTTCCTAGGCTTCTGCAAAAGCCTGATCAAGCAGAGGCTAGCTTACAAACAGGTAAGTCTGATGGTTACTTTCTGCTCATCTGCCTGTCTGGTGGTTGCCACTTCTACAGGGTTTTTATACGCAAAGTATCTTCTGGACTATAGCAATTTCTAAGCTGATGTATCAATATTATGCCAAACTAGCCTTGATTTACCTTTATTGGAGTAACTTCATAATTCGGATACTCCTACCACATGGCAGCAACCTACAGGTTTTCCTGAAGGGACAGAATGGATTGGTGGGGCAGGAATTGTCATCTGCCTCTCTTACAGTGCATGTGTTTAAAGTCAGTAATTTGAGCTTTTTGAACTAGCAAGAAAATTCCCATGAATATTGGGAAATATTTTGGTTCTGATTCTCAGCTCCTGGCTGTACTGCTGACTTCTGTTCTTTTGAAACGAGTTTGTTTATTAAAAAACTTCAAGTAATTTTTGTAAAATTTCCTTGCATTGGCTCAAAAGTCTCTTTATGTTAAGGTGATTAGATTGTAAATGTAAATAGACTATTAATTTATTAAAGTCTCAGGGAGCAGAATGTTTTCTTCAAAGCCTTTATTTTAATCAGGCTCGGACTATTACCCATTACTGCTCTTCCATGTGGGTGGCGATGAGGCTGCAATGTGTAGTCCAGGGGCAATTACAAGAGACTTTCAGGGCCTTGGGATGGTTGATAAGGGAATCTGGAGCACAGCTTATCTTTTCCTTTCTTATTCCAGTTGTGGTCAGCGACACTGGAAGAAATAGACGAGCCCAGTCTATTAATACATGATTCCATGGCTGGTGTCATCGCCACAGTTTTGGGGTTTTGGATATGGGATAACCTACACAGCATCAGGCTTGCTGGCGTCAGATGGGATTCACCTTTCTCAAAGCAGGAAGAAGGTGTTTGCTCACAAGCTAGTAGGGCTCATTGACAGAGCTTTAGACTAGGCTTGAAGGGGGAGAAGAGATAGTATCAGGCTTGCCTGTGACAAGTTCTGAGATGACACGCAAAGGTTAGAGGGACAGGGTGCTAGTGAGGGCCCTCAGCCTGTTGCTCTGAGACATGCTGGCTTCACTGCAGCACACTGGAGGTCTTACGGAGATGTGCCAGGGGCTCCTGAGGTAATAGGAGCCAACAGGGAAACACCAGTGAAATAGCTCAAAGTAATTAAGGGGTGTTCCTCTAGAGAGGTGACATGGCCAACAGCCTAGCTGAAGTGCCTCTACACCAATGCATGCAGCATGGGCAGCAAATGGGGGGAGTTGGAAGCCACTGTGCTGC
>VYXH01002865.1:0-10398 GCA_013397275.1 Burhinus bistriatus | reverse complement strand
GTGCAGTATTTCACCTTTTTGACACTCTTCAAGTATTTTATACATATTATACTTATTCAGAAAAATTATCCCTTATTATAGTTCACCTACACTGATAAAAAAAATCATCCAGAGAACAGTTTGGTTAGTACTCTTTATCTTTGGAATTTAAAATGGGGCCTGATATACACCCTATGCTCTACGTATCTTTGTTGTTTAATGATGTGTTTTATAGCACCCTGTTGTTTCTGCCTGTCAGCGATCACAGGGACGCTTGCCAAAAGCGCCATATCTGCCTGAGCTGGTTTGCAAAGTTTCAAGGCTTGGTTCTATGCAAATATGGATTACTTGCACATTAGAAGAATCTATTTTGTTGGCAAGTGCCAAATGAACTTTCTTCTTCATGGTAAGGACTGTGGGAAGCAAGTAGCTTGATCAGTTCCACTGCAAAAAGATCACTAAAATTTTTGCATTTTCAAGAAAAATGAAAAGTTGGAGAGGGAAGATGCTGAGCAGATAGTCGATTTTTAAAAGAAATTTTGGTGAACACATACTTAATAATCAGTTTTATTGTGTGATTTTACAACTAATGTATGTTATCCTAGCTTTTTAATGCGATGATATAATGTAAAATTAATGCCAAACTTCTCAGAAAAAACATGCAGGTATTTCCATTTTTGTCATTTGTGAGGGGTGACCACAGAATCAGAGTTTCTGTGGTATGCAAAACTGAGGAGTTGTTTGTTAATGTATTTCTGTGAGGGCTATTGCAAAGGTGATGTAATTTGCACACAGGGAGGCCAAGGTGTATGGCTCCAGGTCACTCCTTTGATGTGATTTGTCTGAAGATGTTAGAGGGGAGGGCTACAAAGTATCAGTTATTATTTTTGGCAGACACATGATGTCTGTAACAAAAATGTTGCAAGAAGGGCTGCACTGATAGAAAAAAGAATAAGCTATCAAAAAAAATCAAATCTAAAAAGGAAATGTTAAAATTAGCTGTGGGGATGTAGTTTAGACCTTAGTAATAATTCAGTTTTGGTATTAAACTGAAAAAGGCCATGTCGTGGTTTAACCCCAGCCGACAACTAGGACCATGCAGCCGCTCGCTCACCCCCCCTTCCCCCCCCCCAGAAAGATGGGGAGAAGAGTGAGAAAAGGAGGGGAAAGGGAAAAGAAAAAAACTCATGGGTTGAGATAAAGACAGTTTAATAGAACAATAACGGAAAAGGAAAATAGGAATAATAATAACAATGATAACAATAATAATAATGACACAAGTCACTCTAACTGCCCAGTGAATTGGCACCTTCCCGAGCAGTGATCGTGAGTACCCACCCCCTCAGCTAACCCCATTTATATACTGAGCATGACGTCTATGGTACGGAATATTCTATTGGCCATTCCATTGTTCTATCTAGGCTCCTTCTCAGCTTCTATGGGAAGCTAAAAAATGTCCTTGAAAAATATGAACAGTGCCTGGCAACAACTAAAACAATATGCATTATTGACATTCTTTTCATACCAAATCTGAAACACAGCAACCACTAGAAAGAAAATTAACTCTGTCCCAGCTGAAACCAGGACACAAAACACAAATGAGATTTTAGGAATTATTTAGGCAATGAGTAGAGAATAAACCAGCACTTGGCTATGCTACTGTCCAACACTTTGTGCAATTTTGGTTCATTCATCTCAAAGTGCTACAGTAGAACTAGAAAAAGTTGAGACAGAGTAAAGAAGGTGGGGAATAGCCCCAATACAAAGGCTAATTAAGTAAATTAGGGCTCTTTGCTCTGGAAAAGGGATGTCTTAAAAGAAAATAGTAAATATATACTAGAAGGGGCATGGATCAGGCTGATGTGTTCAGTTGTACATTGCTTTTTACAACACGTGTGTTAAGGCTGTCTGATGAAGCTACCACGTAGCAAGATGAGCACAAACAAAAGAAGGAGGTTCTCCTAGCGTGCATGCAGGTGCAGACCTCAGTGCTGCGGAGTGGTGGATGTTTAAAGTTTACCTGGGTTCCCAATCAAGGTCAGGGAAGAAAAATCTGCCAAGGATTACTAAACACAATGAAGACCTTGAGTTGCAAAAAGGCCGGAGGCTGAAAGAGTGCGTGTGGGAAGCTGGTCATCTGCTTGCCTTGGTCTTATGCTTTTCCCTTGGTATCTGCTTTGACTGACATCAGAGACAGGACTTGGTACTGCATAGACCTTTGGTCTGCCCCAATATTGGTTCTTTTATGTGTTTCTGCTATTGGGTTAATTTATAGTTTTCTATTCAATTGATTTAATTATAATGAATAATCCGGAAGACAGATTTCTTAGTATGTGTAAGAATTGGTTATTTTTAGTATTTAGCTCCTTTTATGATTTAATTCCAAGCCATTATTGAGAATATCATGGTTGATTTGACTTTAATATATATATTTCTGTATTCTTAATATTGTATTATTAACAAGATAATTGCTTTCAAGAGGGATTCCCCTCTTGGGAATCTGCATAGAGGGCAGAAGATTAGTGACAGTTGAAAATATCCTATGGTCTTGCTTCCCTTTGAAAGCCTCTGCATGTAAATGGTGGACAGCTAATTCAGGCAGGAAGACTCCCTCTATGTAGGTTTCAGGAATACCTACACTGCTGAAGGGAAAAGCAGTCATTTAGTTCAGGAAGACTGGTGTGTCAGACACTTAAAGTAGTATGTAATATGTAGAATAATGTGTAAAGTAGTATGGCAAGCCCCCTCCCCAGGCACACACACATGCACACCCCGTATGAGGCAAACTGAGCCCCATGTTAGCACCTGTTCCTGAGCTCAGTGTTCATGGTTGAAGTCACAAGCTACAGCAGTTAATGGATCATGTCTGCAATAGATGATGTTCTTTCTGTCTAGCTCCTTGGCTGAGTTTTTAAACCAAGGTAAGTCTGGACTCAGTCTCCTCTTTGCCCTGGCTGCACATTCCCAACTCCATCTCTTGTGGTGGCACTAGCACTTGTACAAGGGTTTAACAAGGCAGTCAGAGGGTTGGTGTGGCTGAAAACTAACACACACCCCCCACACGTGCACACAGGCAGAGACAAAGGAAGTTAAAGATGGGTTAATTCTGACAAAGGGCAAATCAATTTAAAACGTGTGGAGTTGCCTCCTTTACCTCCCCGTGCATCTCAAACCCTCTGAGAATCATCCAAATCCACTTTGGGAAGCTGATTTTCTTACACAGTGATCAAGAGCAACTGATCTTGTTACACAATCCAGCCCAGATTAAAAATTTTAAACCAGGTAATCTATTTTCCACAAAAAATGTTAAAATAAACAGAAAAGGGCTAATAGGGATGACAAATGTTTGAAAGTCCAGCTGGGTCAGCACGCAATTGATTTCTTAACCAGATAATATGAACCTTGGAGGGACTAAACAAGATTGAATAGTGAAGAAGTCAGGGTTTTAGGGAGAAAACACAGAAGCCGTAGTTTAATGCTCCTTTTCACTACAGGTAAAGACAAGTACACCAGTGTTTTGATCTGAAGAGCAGTCCTGCAGGAATAATATTCATATCACTTAAAGTGAGGCTCTCCTCTGAATAATAAATATGAAATTGATATTCAAGACAGGGTTCGAAGTAAAACCTCAAACCAGGACACCCTCAAAAGGCATATAGTGTGGGCGTCATGTCCTCAGCAATAGCTGTATCTCTCCAGTCCTGCTCCTGATGCACAGCACTGCTTCCTACTCCGCCAGCACACGTTTACCTATTACATGCTGTTTTGAATGAACTATGTCCTACCTAGCACAGAGTATATACATATTCTTACCAATTCTTTTTCTAGGTGAGAAAAGCTTGTGCCTGTCACAGGGAAATTATTTTCACGGGAAATAAGGTAGCCAGTAAAGAAATGTTCCCATTCACCTGTAATCCCCAAAAGTGAGGCCTGATATGGGAAGCTGCTAATGCAGCCTACGTAATTTCATGCTCTCTAGAGCAGCCGGTGTGCTCCCCCATCAGTTTCAGCCCATTTACCAAAGCATTAACCTTGATACAGCTCCAATAACCACTTGAGCTCATAACAATAGTGGGTGTCTTCCAAATATTTCTCAGACAGGAGTTATAAGTACATGATGAGAAGACAAGAACCTCCATCTCCTCAGAATATGCCTTTATTTACATTTTTGACCATTTTTATTTTGAAAACATAGTGGTTGTTTTCTGGTTTGCGGAATTAAAATCTATTCATGCTTCCTTTTTTTTTGTCTGTCACAAAGAGTTGCTCAAGCATTTGGTAGGCATTTTTAACCAAACCTGACTCCTTTAAATATTCCCAATGAATCACGTATGAATTTTAAATTAATAAAATGAGATGAATTTAAGTCTTAATGCATTGCTTTTTTGCTGTTGGGTTTTTTTTTTTTTCTTATATTGTTTGCAGCTTAAACTTGTTAAGCTAATAAAAAATAATACTGAATATCCAAAAAAATACTTTTTGGTATATTCATAACTAACTGCTGAATTGGACCTATTCTCAACTGATCATTTAGCTACTGAACCTTGAGTTAAAGATGAAATATCAGGCAGGAGGGTGAGGGGAAAATGGGGTAACAGGATCAAGTGTCATCTAGTTGACCAGATGTACAAAACTGTTCCTTATCTGATTGCAGAAATCTTACCCATCCTATAAGAAAAATTCTCTTGGGTGGCAAGCAGGCCAGCCCTCAATCACTGGAATAAAACATGAAGGTGCTTTGTATGAAGGGATAAACTATGTTGCCACAGTATCTTTTAAGACACATGTTGATTGCTAAATATACTCCCTAATGGCTGTTTGCTGATAGCTATAGGCATCTTTTCAAATACTGGAAATTCTTTATATAAAGCAGGCCAGAGAATGTGAATTAATAGTCTGATCCGAGATCCTCAAATGGCAGATCCCTCAAATAAATGGCAAAGAACAACCCAGTAGTTTTTGAGGTTCCTGAGGGTCTCAAAACCTACAACACCAATACCACCAGAGCATTTTTATCTGGCTAACAGGGCAGTGGGAAGTTTCAGCTGAACCCTAGAAGTTTTGAGACATAATAGCATCTGTTGTGGCACAGTGTAAAATGATTGAGGCCAGAGTAATATGCTATTGTCAGTGAGATTTTATGAGCTGGCAAACAACAAAGTGAGCATCAACGGCTATTAATTTGGGCCATGAGATAAGAATAATCAGCAACGTTCATGTATAAAATTCCCCAAAAGGAAGGAAAACAAATTACTTTTCTCAGACTGTCTACTGTCATAAAATTGCAAAACTTCAAACATTTTTTTAGGGAAAACTGAGGAGGTGCAAGGGCTCTGTAATGGAAAACTATACGAAGAAAACTTTCACTAGAGAGAGTGATCCCATTCTATTACCTCAGGAGGAAGAATGATGGCACCCTTAACGTGAATAAACCGTAAGGACCATATGTAATACTGAACCAGATATGTGAAGCTTTGCAATAAATATTAACTTCCAGTTACCAAATCAAGCTGAACCATAACTGAGAAGCAGGATTTCACCGTGGCTACCTCTGAAAGTGAACAGATAGTGTGGAAAGAGGATAGACAAAGTGTGCCAAGAAAAATGGCCTGCTAGATCTAAATGTGCAATCCATGCTTCTGTTTCCTCTCCCATTTCTTTAAAAATCCCTAGGAAGTGCAACATTCAGTGACCCCTTGAGGAATGTCTGTCCTTTATGAGAAGACTTACAGCACTGAGAAAAGAAGGCAGAAGGATTAGTACACAAGCGGGGAAAAGCTGTAAAGGAGCACCATACCCCACCTGTACTAGAGTCAGAAGAAAAAGCTGCCTGAGGGTCTTTTACTCACCCTTTTTTTTGACTGAATGAGTGAAGTCCAACATCTCTGGGGTATCAGCCCTCAGTCTTTGTAATTAAAACATGATTTCATTGAGGGTAGCTCACTTTATCATCCACTTCTTTAAAAAGAATCCAGTTGTGCTGTCTAAACTGTGGTATCAGCCAGTTATCAGACCACTGTTACTAAAAATTCAGCAATACCTAAGCTTTGACTCTTGATTCTTACAGGATTCAAATCACACCCACTGCATGAACTGCTATTGCTTTCAAAATGTGAAGTGTTAGGTCTGCTTCTGCTAAATCAAATTAATTCTAATCCAGTTTTGTGCAACTGATGTATAATAATGCACTTCTTGCTGTGAGAAGGTGATTCTAGCTCTTTTTTTAATTCCATTGAAAAGCAATTTAAAACACGCACACGCCTGNTCATGTATAAAATTCCCCAAAAGGAAGGAAAACAAATTACTTTTCTCAGACTGTCTACTGTCATAAAATTGCAAAACTTCAAACATTTTTTTAGGGAAAACTGAGGAGGTGCAAGGGCTCTGTAATGGAAAACTATACGAAGAAAACTTTCACTAGAGAGAGTGATCCCATTCTATTACCTCAGGAGGAAGAATGATGGCACCCTTAACGTGAATAAACCGTAAGGACCATATGTAATACTGAACCAGATATGTGAAGCTTTGCAATAAATATTAACTTCCAGTTACCAAATCAAGCTGAACCATAACTGAGAAGCAGGATTTCACCGTGGCTACCTCTGAAAGTGAACAGATAGTGTGGAAAGAGGATAGACAAAGTGTGCCAAGAAAAATGGCCTGCTAGATCTAAATGTGCAATCCATGCTTCTGTTTCCTCTCCCATTTCTTTAAAAATCCCTAGGAAGTGCAACATTCAGTGACCCCTTGAGGAATGTCTGTCCTTTATGAGAAGACTTACAGCACTGAGAAAAGAAGGCAGAAGGATTAGTACACAAGCGGGGAAAAGCTGTAAAGGAGCACCATACCCCACCTGTACTAGAGTCAGAAGAAAAAGCTGCCTGAGGGTCTTTTACTCACCCTTTTTTTTGACTGAATGAGTGAAGTCCAACATCTCTGGGGTATCAGCCCTCAGTCTTTGTAATTAAAACATGATTTCATTGAGGGTAGCTCACTTTATCATCCACTTCTTTAAAAAGAATCCAGTTGTGCTGTCTAAACTGTGGTATCAGCCAGTTATCAGACCACTGTTACTAAAAATTCAGCAATACCTAAGCTTTGACTCTTGATTCTTACAGGATTCAAATCACACCCACTGCATGAACTGCTATTGCTTTCAAAATGTGAAGTGTTAGGTCTGCTTCTGCTAAATCAAATTAATTCTAATCCAGTTTTGTGCAACTGATGTATAATAATGCACTTCTTGCTGTGAGAAGGTGATTCTAGCTCTTTTTTTAATTCCATTGAAAAGCAATTTAAAACACGCACACGCCTGCGTGCATGCGCACCTGCGCACACACAGAGAAGTGTCTTTTTGCTGATTTTTATTGAAATACTCCCATAGAAAATGTCCAACAAACTCTAATGATCAGATATATACAGAGTAGGACATTTGGTAAGCACTCCCCTATGACTAGACAGGATGTTGCTATTAGAGAATTGTGATTCACCATCAAAGTAGTCACTGATGAGAGAACAGTTAAGTAATTTAACCTTTACAGAATAGGTATGAGGCTCTGGGTATGGTAGACAAAGGACATGATGAGGTAGAAGAGTAGGAATCTGTGCAAGTACTCCCACCGAGGTCAGATCAACCAACCCTTCGCATCAAGAGCCGCATTAAGACCAGTGCCGAGAAGAAATAACAGTGAGTTATGGTTAGAGGTGACTCCCTCCTGAGTGGAACAGAGGAACCCATTTGCAGACTGGACACTGTTTTCAGGGAAGTTTGCTGCTTCCCTGGGGCCTGAATCAGGGATGTCACCAGATGACTGATGAGCTTAGCATTGTTGAGATTTCTTAACTCCAGATGAAGAGCAGCTTATTCATCTGCTCTGGGAGCTGAGGAAAGCAATGTGTGGGCCACAAATAGGGACTTATCAAGAAAAAGATTTTGCAAAGCAGTCATGAGCGAGAGGCAAAGCTGATCCACAAGAATACTGAAGATGACAGTGTGTCTTCAGAGGAGGGGTTTTCTGGTTGCTTTTTTGCTCTTTTCTTTTTGATACCCTTGACTGGCTGCCTGGCCAGACAATGAGGATGATAGAGGTGTTGTTGAGAAGAGAGCAGTGGTCTGGCAGACACTTTCCCCATTATTCCAGGTAGAAATTCTTGCCCTCAAAGAGCAGTGCTATGATGCTGCAGTAGTGCAAAAGATTAAAAATAATAAAATCAAGCCCCAGTGATAAATGGGAAGGTCAGGTGAAATGGTTCAGTGAGGAGACTGGATGGGAGGCTGGGGAGAAAAAAAGAGCATTGCTTCCCTAAGCAGTGATGAGGCCCAGAGGAATTGCAAAGATCTGAAGCATCCCCGGGCTGGGCCAGGTAGTGTCTTTGCTCCTCAGGCTCAGCCCCTGTCTTGGAGAAAGCAGGACCACAAGAGCAGCCCCAGAAGGTCCAGGGAGAGATGCTGCAGCGCCTGTGGGAGGGAGGGCAAGGGGAGAGGTGGACAGGCAAGGCATAACCCACCACGCATTATGTTGACCCCTGTCTGACTTGTCACAGTATCCTAGGTGAATTTGAACCAGCACAGGGACTTCCCTTCAGGCTATTGGTTGTTACATCTGGTTTCTGCAGTTTTATTCAGTTCTGGAAATTTTTGCCCTGCCTCTAGCATTTAATAAAACCCTCGCCTCAGACACAAGGCAAAAGATATTCATTTGCACTGAAGTTGCACTTAGAAGACGTTTAGCAAAGTTGCACAGGTTGGCTAGTGGTGTGATTTGCTAATAACTGTGTAACAGTCAAATAGAGTTTTTCTTTAGATGTCACTGGATTTGGGGTTAGACAGTAAACGTTTTGGCTCTTCATTCAAAAGCCAGGGTTTATTTGCATGTGCACCATGCAACTTGGAGAGTTCTTCTTCCTCTGTATTTACATGCAGGATGGCATTGCGGTAGAGCCTCCTGTGGCCTCTGAGAATGGGGCACTGCTAAATTATACTTGATTTCTGACTGAGGATAGCATAATTTAAAAACAATAGGCCCAAAAATAAACCTAGGATGTGACATAAGCAAAATACTTTGATAAAATACAAGTATATGAGATCACAAAAGAATTACTGGCAAAATCTTTCAATAATCTAATTTTTATATAGTCAATATCTCACCTTCTCTTTTCCCTCTCCCCAAAACCCAGTCCTGAACTATGAATATGCGTAGTTGTGGTTAGTGTCAAAAGTATTGCAAAACAGAGTGATATGTCTGTACGTATTCTCTACTTCAGTCTTAAATAACATGACTCGGGAAATATATTTATCTCTACTGATGTTTCTCAAGGGACTATACTTTTAGCAAAGGGTGATTGTTTGCTTTCCAGAAGTCAGTTGTAGAGAGTGGTTTTTTGAAATAACTAATACGTGATTTCCTGGTTTGAGTTCGTGGTCAAAATGTAGTAACTGTGTGAGTTGTAATTAGTCTTCTGCTAGTAAGGCTTGTGTTTTCTATTCCATAGGCAAAGATACAAAACTCATTGAAATTTTTTACATGTAGTGAACTTTGCCTGCAAACCTGCAGTTGTGATTTTAATGTTATCACTATGATGTTATTATTGTTACTACTATTATAGCTCAGATACCATGATGGGCTGTTTTATGCTGATTTAATCCCTGTTAATCTCTCTTCCAAAGCTGGTTTTGAGACCTGGAAGAGACTGATACCAACAATGAGCTCTCTCTGCCCATCAAAGCTAGAGAAACAATTAGAATTTAAGCTTAGATTTTTAAGATGCCAAAGATCGGCACATCTCTCCTTAAAGGATCCCTGTTATAAGAGATTATCATAAAGATCGCCACTTTACTATAAAATGACTCATACTAAATAACTGCTGAGGCATAGTTTGTGTGTAGAGCAGATAAAACTCATTCTGTCTGGGCACACAGGAAGGGAGGGAAAATGTGAGGGATGTTGCTTAACCCGTGAGCAACTCCGTGAACCTGCCTCACCTGGGAACCTTGGGCAGTAACTGCATAGTGCAACCAGGTTGTGATTCCTTCAATTGCTGCCATTTTTGGAGGAATGTCAGGAGCCCTAAGGTGTTTCTCAGCTGGGCTGTAGCTTATTCCTGGGATCTCACTGTTGTCTCCATCCTTCCACCTCCAAGCTATGGGAGAAGGAGTTATCTACTCACAGCTATTAGGGGGTCTCTGACCCTTTTCCTGAAGCTTCTGTAGTGGACATTCTCCCAAAAGTCCACCTACAGCTCTTGATCAGACAGAAATCAGGTCCTCTATGAATGAGGAGTGGGCCTCCATACCCTGCAAACTCATAGCATTTAGGACCTCGTCCCCAGCCCACACTACTGATTCCCCCCAAAAATGGCATAGAGTGGCATACCCTTATTCATAAAATCATCTAGCTTGGAAGGGACTTCTAAGATCAT
>VYXH01002863.1:40323-61685 GCA_013397275.1 Burhinus bistriatus | reverse complement strand
CACTGCAGCCAAGGCTGCCCTTTGGCTTCACATTCCCGNCCTGCTGACCTGCAACCCTTCTCCAGGTTTTGGTCATCTATTACTGGTATTGGCATCATATTGGTAGGAGTGGGATGGATTGCAGTTGCCCACCCCTAGCATTGCTATCTATTCCCTTGCCTGCCTCTCCTTACAGAACACCTGCTAACAGATGTAAGGTTAATTAACTGCACATGCTGCCTTATTGATGGTAAAAGATACAGAATTCTCTACCTGGGATCCCATTGGTAGACAACAGAAGAGGAAACCTAGTTCATATCTCAGAAGACAAAGATGTGCTAAAAAAAGCTCTTACAATGTCTAAAGGGAAGGATTTTTTATGCTGCCTGTAGAGTAAGACTGGTGTAACAGTCAAACTAAACCACTTGGCAGTTTATCTTAAAATATTCAAGTCTGCAACAACAGAGCTCATATTACTAAATCTGAAGTTGAATGCAGAAACAATGAACTAATAAAAGTAAGAAAAAAAACCCTTAATTGTACCTTCAAAAGGCTGAAGGTTACATAGCCAAAACCAGTATCTTTGTCATCTGAAACACAGAATCGCTGAGACTGGACGAGACCTCTGGAGATCATCTAGTTCTAACCCCTGCTCAGAGCCATGTCACCTAGAATGCCACTGTGCAACTACTCAGTCAGGTTTTGAGTATCTCCAGGGATGGAGACTCCTTAACCTTTCTTGGCAACTTGTTCCAGTGTTTGACCACCCCGATCACTGTAAAAAAACCTTTTCTTTTTAAAACTGGATTTTCTTATATTTCAATCTGAACCTATTGCCTCTTGTCCTTTGACTGGGTGCTACTGAGAAGAGTCTGGCTTCATCTTCTTTACCACCCCCATCAAGTATTTATACACATTGATTAGATCACCCTGAGTCTTCTCTTCTCCAGGCTAAACAATATCAGCTCTCTCAGCCTCTCCTCATACATCAAATGTTCCAAGCCCTTGATAATCCTTGTGGTATTTTGCTGGGTTCACTCCAGTACATCTGTGTCTCTCATGTACTGAGGAGCCCAGAACTGGACCCAGAATTCCAGATGTATCTCAGCAGTGCTGGGCAGAGAGGAAAGATCATCACCCTCAACCTACTGGTGATGCTTTTCCTAATGCTGCCCTGGAGGCTGTTGGCTGCCTTTGCTGCGAGGATCATTGCTAGCCATTGCTAGTTCATGATCAACAGCAGAATGCTACTTGTTCTTTTCTGCCAAGCTGCTTTCCAGTCCAGCTGAAATACCATGGATCACCACAGAACTAGTCATGTTCCTTGTGTGTGCTATTCTTCTCCTCTCTTTTGTACATTGGGTGGTTTTTTGAAATATCCACTCTGAAAGAAGAAGCTAACTACCTTCCTCTCCCCAGCCTTTGCACAGTCATGTGTCACTCCTAGTCAATTCTTAATCAGTACCATAATGTGTAACAGAGTTCATTGTTTAGATATCCATCATCTCAAAGTATTAATCATGATGCTTGTTTTGATATATTTTTGTGAAGACTGATGACTCATTGCCAAATCCCCATCTTAAGAACAAGACTGTTCACGCACCACTGTGCACAGTGGAGTTTTATTATGTGATGTATAGTGTTGTTTTAAAAGAACACACATCTCTTGCTTTCTTTTCCTTTGCCCAACCATGAAAACTCCAGTACACATTTTTGTACACATGTTTTCCCACAAGTGATTATAACAAGAACTTCCATCTCTAAAAGTATGGTACAGAATGGAAAGAAAACCCCTAGAAACAGAAAAATTAATTCAATTCACAGCTGAAAACAAGCTTCTCCATCTTGTGTATTCTTTCAACCGGTCTGGAGACTCTCATGATCATGGTGTATGGTTCAACAATTCCCTCTTTGCTACAAGCATCTTTGGGATAATTCCATTACTGTCCATTCTGCATTGACCCAGCATCTCTTGGCTACAGTTTTCATTCCATGATATCACCTGTACCATCCAGGGGAAAAAAAACTCACCTCACTTTTATTAGTCTTTGCAATTTTGGAAAAAAAAAAATGTTTATAGCTATAAAAACATCTCAATTCTGTAGATATGGGATGTGTAGGGGGTTGAGTGCTGCACTAGCATCAGCCTGGAATTTGATTAATAATACAAAAAAGGTGTCTTTCTTCACCACATAGCAGTGTACCCCATAAATAAACCAAGACCACATTATCATATTCATTATAGCCTGACAAAATATTGTATTGAGACACTAGTAGTAGAGATGAAAAACAAGACATCAGAAATTCCGTTCTAGTGCAGGTGGCAGAATTATTTACTGCCACTGAGTGATGTTACTCTTAGTTTCCTTAAACTCATACTGAGGGAATATACCTTTCTGGCTTTGACACTAAAAAGAAAATTACTCCAAAGGAAATATATTCTTATAAATGTCTACAGGGTTTGGGGATAGGTAGACTTTCTGCCCACTGCTCACATGCAGTGCAGATAGGAGATGGTGAGACAATAATTTCACAAGAAAAACTTATATCTCCTCTATCTTTATCAAAACCATTTCATCTGTTATTTCTTCTAAAGCGTTGAATAATGTGACAAAGAAATTAAATACACAGTTAAACCCCTCACTTTCAAGAAAACCTAATTTCCATTTAAGTCCTGCAAATACTCATTTCTTTTTCTCAACACTTGCAGTTTGTCTCTGCACTCAGTGCAGAATAAATCTCCTTTCTCTCATCTTATTACTATTAATAAGTACCCCATATTTTAAATGGGACACTTGATATAAGAGATTCTCTGGTGAGTTTGTACTGCAGGAAGAAGAGCGTAGGGAATTTATGTATCCTTCAGTTCTTTTAAATGGATCCCTACAAAAAACAAGAAAAAGTGCTTTGCAAACAGTGCCTAAGCATGGGAAGCATACTTTATTACTAAGTACAAAGTGTATATCCCAAGCTTGAGTTTATAGAGTATCGACAATTTGAAATCAACCCTTCAGAGTTTAGCTCACAAGGTAAATTTCCATACAGCAAATTAGCCTACAAGTTTGTCTTTCAAAAATACAGAGAGGGATGGTCTTCTGGATGATAGGTGCTTCTATATTTGTGATATAGATGTTCTGTTAATTTATGTTGCCTGTAATGCAGATGGAAGTTGAAGATCTGGCAGATGGAAGAACTTTTCAGGATACCCTTGATATGACAATTATTTTTGTGAAAAGCATCTATGCACAATTGCCAGATGCACTGAAATGAAAATGGTCACCTGCTTTTGACAATTATAAAAGTCTGTAGAATAAGTGTTGGAACAACTTAACTGCACTGAAAAAGGTGGGGAAGAAACCAGGGCAGCGATGTGAGCCCTAGCTTTCCCTTCCAGCCTAGCGCAGAATTTAAGATGCATCCTACTCCTCCCTCATGCTTCATGACTTGAGGAAATCTGGCTAATTCGAAGTTAGAAACTGTATTTTGCCAAATCACTGTTTTCTTGCTCTCCTACCAATGTAATCTGCGTGTGGCTCCCTGAGGCACCTGAAATTACAAAATATAGTCTAAAGCTAAATATAGTCTAAGCAGACATGAGGAAAAAAAGCATAGTGAAAAGAGTAATAAAATTAAATTTTTGGCAGAGAAAAGGTAAAAAAAGAGGTAAGAAGGCAGCTTCAGGGAACAATGAGACTAACAGGTGAGGAATTAGTCAGGAGGAGGTTAATGGCAAAGGTTGTATAAAGGTCTCTTTATTGACATCTGAAGTAAAAATGAAGAGTGAGAGGAACACCAAATGACATCTCTCTAATTAGTTTAGAGTACTGGACTTCTTCAGGTACAAGCGGGTAATTTTTAATGCAGCTTAGTATCCAAATTGCAGTCTTGGCAGGGAGAGGATAGAGTTTGACAAAGTCTTGGCTGGTTTGCACTCAAAGCAGAATTACAGCAGGGACTAAAATAAACCTGCCCTCAGAGGTTACATTTTGTATCACTGAATAATGTAATTGGCCCAAAATGACACTTTGTTTTAATTTCTTAATTTAAATTTCTTTTTTTATCTATTTTAAACTTTAAAATAGATGATGACTCTTTTTTTTTTAAAGAAAAAAGCAAATCTTTTTGAAGTTTGAGATACTTATGAATCTTTAGCATAACAAAGTTAATGTTCTTTATCTTTCTGAGGAAAATCCTTCTCGTCAACAACTCTTCCTCAGCTGCCTTCAAACTGTAAACCACTTGGGTCCTTATCTACTATTAATAAAAAGACAATTATACCGCTATACATTTAAGAGCTCACAAAAAACATTTGTATCTCGGATGTTTGGGTCCTCCCTTCAAAAAACAACTGTCCACAGGGAATCACCAATTAGAGGGTGGTACCCATATGAGATGCTAATAAGCCCGTTAACATTTCATATTTTAATGAGTGATCTGTAGAGAACCATAAAACCAATAAAAAATTTGTGAAGCATGAAGAGTGGTGAAACAATAAATAATTATGATGAAAGGTCAGTCATGCCATGCAATCTGAATCTCCTGGTGAGTATTACATGGTACTTTGTGGGTCAGGTGGGAGCCCAGACCTGTACATTCTGCCTCTCATTAGGCTTCTGTAATTTGTGCTTGGAACATGCTAATGCAACTAAAATGACATAGTGTGACCACAGCTATAACCAGCAACAGCTTGTCAATGGCTGTATGTATACACAACCTTTGTTCCAGTCTGTTAAAAGGGGATTTTTTTACTGACAAACTTGAAGGAACCCTTTTAAAAGTTCACCGCAGCTATACAATCAAAGGACCACTGTGCAGTGCAGGGAGTCCCACAAAGATTTGAACCATGTGGCACAACAGAAGTCCCAGCCCAGTGCTATGAATAGGGGGCGAAGAAATTTTGGGATGTGTAAACAGAAACAAAGAGAGCAAATTGGAGTAGGGAGGCATTTTATCACCATCTGCAATGTTAGTTGCATCTGGTTTATGAGGCAAAGTTTTGGTAGCAGGGGCGACTGCAAGGGTTGCTTCTGTGGGAAGATGCCAGGAGAGTGGAGAGCTCTTTGTTTTTCTGTACCCGCACATAGACTGGGTGCTTTTCTGATAAATGAACTTGCTTTAGTCATATCTACCATACACTTTAGTTGAATCAAAGCTATCAGGCCCAACAAGAAGAAGTTTAAAGGCTTGTGATACAGAGATTAGTTTGGATGATACAATAGTCCCTTCTGATCTTGAATTAAATTTTCAGAAACGTCAAAGCACAGTGGATTGATACAAAGCAGGACAGAAGAGCTTAGAAACTTTTCACATCTCTGTGACAGAGCTTCTGCAAAATGTTCCCCATTGGCAAGATGGAGAACACGCACAGCACTTTTACCAGACCCATTTCTCTCTCCATGAGCTAGTCTGTTCTCTGAGAAACAGCCCCGGCTCATAATGGAGCCTGTGAAAATGCCGAGGGTTTATTGCTGCTGCTCCTACCACAGCGGTATCAAAGGAGCTTGCAGAAGGATTTGTGTACTATTTGTCTAAAGATGGTACAAGCAAAAAAAAAGACAAGCTTTGCTTCGGGCGCTCACAGCCTAGGAATATGTAGGAGTTGAAGGAACAGAGCAGAGTCAGTGGGCAAGAGGCTCCCGTCTATGGCTGTGCCTTTCTTAGGTTGCTTTACATAATTGGGTGGGTGAAGCATCTCAGTTTGTCCTGAGATCTGAATGTAAGCATGTCTTTTTCCATCAGCTTTACTCAGTGGCCAAAGCACTGAGAAATACCAGAAACAGCCATGACAGGAGTATCAATATGTTAACACATAGAAATATTGCCAAATTTAAGAGCTGTTTGCGGGCCTGGTAGAGCAGGCAGAGTAGAGCTAGAGGCTGTAACCAGAGATGAAGCTCCTGTTGTAGATGAATGTGGAGGCTGTACATGAACTTGGCACAGACACAAAGGATAAGGCAGAGAGCACAACGGCTCTGTGAAAAGGAAAGTGAGTAAGGAGGAGGGTCCTTGCTCGCACCAGAAATCTGGGGTTCACAAGGCTTGCACAGTGCAGGCCTATGATTTAATAGTGCCTGCAGCAACATCTCTGCAAACCAGTCCTTCTTGCCTGCGTTTGCTGAGGTGGTACAGGTTGTCCTCGCCACCGCGGAAACCCTACCAGATGCCACCTATACGGTGCACTATATCTTCTCAATATGTTATATAACATATATCTATATAGATATAAATGTCCTTTTACTGTAACACCACTAAATACATTGAGTTATCAATAATGTAGTTCAGAAATTATCCACCTGGGTAAAGTTCATCTATAACGTAAGATATCCAGTTGTGGCCTATGAAAACAATTCTGGCTTTAAATTGCATATAAAAAAACCACGTGTTTGCTGTGCATTTAATTACATTTTCACAATGAGCATGCAAAAATACAGAATCTAATTTTGCAAGATATCATCCTTTTGCTTCTTTGTTTTTCAGGAGTGAAATTTAAAGCAGAACATTAGTATGCATTGTTTTATTTAAAGTTTAGGTTAGTGCAATAACATTAGGAACAAAGTGCTATACTGTAATATACAAAGTGTACAATACCAAGCACATGCAATTCAGATTATAAATAAACACACAATTCTTGCCATTGAAGGAGAATTTTGAGAGATAATGTGCCGATGTATTGAAAACCACCACATTTACAACAATTGATGCAGACTTCTTGCTTGCTGTTTCATCCAGTGAGTAGTTTTTTTAAGCTGAATGCAAATATAACATGCAGAAATTTATAAAGGAAATTACTGTTTAAGTTAATGTGAGTCTCTGCAAACAGAGTATGTATTAAAATGCAAAAATATTGGGATTGCACAATTTTTTCAGAAACTGCATACTAGAAAAGTATTAAAAATGACATTAATATTTCTTCTGTCTCATAGGTTTATAAATGAGGGAGAATACAGTAAGGAAAACACTCAGTGGGAGAAAATTATTTGAATTTTACTGGGTGGAAAGGAACCAGGAATGTTGTACGAATTAAGCGTAATATAATTCTACAGCCTGGGGGAAAAAAAAAAAAGTAAAAATACACTTACAAGTGAAATACCTTTTTAAGGGTGAACAAGATCAAAACCTAAGCAAGTAGCAGTTGTGGGATCTGTTTGTTTCAACCCGATCAACAAAAACCAAAAAACAAATAATTGGTAACGTTTCAAAGCCGAGTGCAGCCTTGCTGCCGTGCTCTTTTCATAAGGCTAGAACCTTAGTTTCTGACCAATAAACTCCCATCAAAAGTCTAGAAGACTCCATTTCTCACGTGAATTATAAAAGGCAAAATATTTCCAACAACATTTTGATAGTTGTTAATTAAACAATTTCACAGAATCATGGAATCACGGAATTTTCAGAGTTGGAAGGGACCTCTAGAGATCATCTAGTCCAACTCCCCTGCTGATGCAGGAATACCTAGAGCACATTACTCAGGACTACGTCCAGGCGGGTCTTGAAAATCTCCAGAGAAGGGGACTCCACAACCTCCCTGGGCAGCCTGTTCCAGTGCTCCGTCACCCTCACTGTAAAGAAGTTTTTTCTTATGGTTGAGTGGAACTTCCGATGTTCCAACNCTGGATGGCAGCACGGCCCTCTGGAGTGTCAGCCACCCCTCCCAGTTTGGTATCATCAGCGAACTTGCTGAGGATACACTCTGTCTCCTCATCCAGGTCATAACCATTCAACTCATATGCATTTCAACTCACCAATATCTGAGACGTGGTAGGTCTTGAGATTTTTTTTGTTTGCTTGTTTGTTTGTTGATGCTTTTCTTTCTACTTCTGTATTTTGAAAGGTCGTATGGTAACATATCTTTCCTTAAACAGTGTTAGATCCAGGAAAAAAACATAACAAAACTGACTTTGCCTTGGTAATTCAGTTCTGTTTCTGCCACATCACTCAGCGAGATCTCATTTTTCTCTGAACACCCCACCCACTATTTTTTTTTGTATGTGATTCAACCCACCTCATTACTGAATGATATTAATATTACTGTAACCCAGGTTCTTCATTACATAATAATAGAATAACCTTCATTACAAGGCTTTTGCATACTGATCACCAACTTTGTAACCTGTAATCTTGCAATTGATTTAGTGGTGAACTATGATTTTAAACCCCAAGGTGTAACAGCTGCTCTGGTTGCATGGAAGGAATGGCTGGCATTAGCTAGTGTAATCCCAGGTTGAAGTTTTGCAACAATATACTACAAACAGGGGTTTAAATCAACAACACCATCCCTAAAGTTGAACAGAGTTATTTTCCTATTATAAAATACATCTAGAGAAGGATTTTAGTACAGGGAAAAAAAAAAAAGCAGGAAGAGATTGTGCCTTCTGGTGTCCAATACCATTTATAACTAAACACAGAGGAGGAGAAATGAAATGTTGCATTAATTCTGACATGGCAGTAAGAACGCACGGAAAAGCAGAGCATATTGGAAATTTGAGGGAAAATGCAACCAGGTCTCTGTTATAACTAACCGTTACTTTCTGAGTGTGTTCTTCAAACTTTTCTTTTTTTTTTTTCTTTTTTTTTTTTTTTGGGGGGGGGTGTTTTTTTTTTTTTTTGTTTTGTTTTTTTTTTTTTTTTTTTTTTTTTTTTTTTTTTTTGGGGGNTTTGTGTTTTTTTTTGGGGGGGGGTGTTTGGTTTTGTTTTGTTTTTTCAAACTGACCACAAGAGAAAACATAAGCCCTGTCAGCTGAAGTTCACACTTGCCCCCAAGTATTAGAAGGTGTGCAATAACTCTGCAGCTGCAGAGGCTGTGCATGCTCATGTGTATTCTTTAAGTGTTAGTCAGACAACCCTTTTTTTTCCCTATCGGGAATTCAAGCCTCTTGAGAAACTGTTTTTAGTGCTAACCCACCCTCACGTACACCTCTCTTTCCTGCTGGCCACACCCTGTCCTTTACCGTTTGTTCTGGTAAAAACTTGCATCACCACAAGACATTTGTTCTTTAACAGATGCCTGAAGGGAATATTACTTTCACTTACTCAAAATTCCCAAATGCCTTACATACGGAAATATACAAGAATATGTTCTGGGTATATGAAATATGAGCCTTGGGAGATACCATGATTACCTGACCTAAAAACATGAGTTTGAAGACTTTTGCTGAACAGTAATGCAGAAATAACTCTTTCAGAAGCAGTGCAGAAAGATTTTTACTGAAACTACCAACTGCAGAAAGAAATTGGGGGTAGGAGAGGGCAGGAGAACTGCCAGTCAGTAGACATTTATCTATTTAGCCTTTGCTCCCACAGTTGTAAAATGTGAGACTCTGAATGACACATGGTGTCGTAGGAAAGCCAGAATAGCACTGGTGAACCACTGTCTTAAAAAAAAAAAGTAATAAAACAACTGATAACAATCATGGTTCAAACACGTGGTTATGCCAAGATGCTGGGACTTTTCCACTGATTGGCACCAACTCATGGGAAGACTGTAATAGATAAGAACGGAAGAATTATACGGTACTACCCATCTCTTTGCCTATACACATGCACTTGCAGGGAACAGAAGCACAAAAACCCCAAACTCCAACCTTTTAACAAAATTATACTTCTGTGAAGAAATGTCTCCCGCACAGCTATTACTGCCCTGTTCTCCCAAGCTAATGTCCTATTCCCTTTTCTGCACCTGGATTTTCAGTTCAGGCTCACCAGCCATGGATGTGCAAGGATTTGGATCAATAACGTTTGTTACTGGAGGATCCACACTGAACCCTACCTAAGTCAGGTCTCTTTGATTGCTGATGTTGTCTTGAGGAAAGGCATGACAATCCAAAAAATACCCAGAGCTAAAAAACTTGACAGGGGGAAAAGCCATTACTTACCAGGAAAAGAAGCTACCAACATAAGCAATGGTTATTATTAAAATAGAAATTACCTTGCATGCATCACATAAGTGAAGATTATTGGTAAACTAACAAATATAGCTATGCCCACAAACGTTGCAATCCACCCTACAGGCAAACGCCAGAATTTCTTCCCTTAAAATCCAATTTCAGATTTGTTGCAAGCTTTATTTTGTAAAAGAAAGTTCACAGATGTACTTTGCTAATAACTTCATTAAAGCACACCTGAACAGAATAATTAACAGCCTCTCTGGTCTCCCTCAACTAGATTAGTAATCATCGTTGATAAAAGATCTGCTCACATCAAAGAGATAGCAGACTTTTCCCTTGAGAGAATACCATTAATGCCCAGCAACTGTTGATGGGCTAAGCATTGTGAAGAATTATGTCCTTGAAATGTGTAAATGCACATCTGCTGTGAAAAATTTTTGTTATTGTTAAACAATGCTAACTATTCAGTAAAATGCAAACAAGATATTGTTGTGCTTTGCCTATTTTCTTCAAATAAACAAGAGAAAAATTTCAAGCAAACAGTAATCTATGTCCACTACAAACTAGTCTTATCATCCCTCTTGTCTCCATTGCTTGATTTCTATCTACATAGAAAAACAGACAAAATGAGCAGGTTACTCATGATTTACATGTCTGCAGAAAGGAGAATGAAAAATGCTTTTGTATATCAAAGCAAGTTAGACAGCTGTTTGTAGCCCACAATCTGGTTCCCACCAATTTTTAATAAAAAATAAAATACTACTTCAAATTATTAAGACATAAAACATCTGGTATGAAGTAAGTCACATTATATTGGTAGTTGGACTGTTTCCCTTTGAAGAAGCTTTCAAATCTACCTGATTATGGGAAATACAATGATATTTTACCTTTTTAACATTGCTACTATTAGGCATCCCTTGGAAGAAGAAGCCAGAGGTTGCTTACTAGAGAACTTCTGTCCACAGATGACCTTTAAGCAGTAAAAAGGGATTTGTCTTCTCAAAACAAACAAACAAAAAATCTAAGCTTTGTGAAGATAACCTTGAGAACATAAAGCAATTCAAGCCTGTTTGCACTACAACAGCTGCACTCTATTTTTGCATCAGCATTCAAAGACATGCCTGCGTTTATGTCAAATGAATCAGGTAAATAACATCCTTGTATGTGTCAGTTTATTTTTCAAACCTGTTCGTGTAATTTTGGCTTTTTGTCACCAACCATTTTCTGAGGAGGGTAGAAGTGCTAATGACCAGTGCCGGGCACACAACATATATGCCACTGGTTATCAGAGCCATGACAAAGCCTGTGCTGGGAATTCATCCTACATATTCACACAAGGCCACAGGAGGCCTCTGGCAGGGGAGCCACCGCATCAGCCTCCATGCTGACCCTACACCCACTGCCTCAGTCCTGAGGGAAAGGAGGCAGCCAAGCTACTGCTATGGCAGGCAAACAGGAGACTGGCTAACCAAATCTTTCCTTGCCAACAGCATTTGGAAGCTGAGGTGATGTCAGGAGAAAGCTGCCAAGAGTTTTGGTCCATTCAATGAACCCTTTCACCACAAGCACCTGGAGAACCTCCACCAGGCTACTCCACTTCTCCAGACTTGCAGAAATCCTCTCCTCTGCTTCGTCTTCACAGAATCACCAGGGTTGGAAGGGACCTCTGGAGATCACCTAGTCCAACCCCCCTGCCAGAGCAGGGACACTTAAAGCAGGTTGCACAGGGTGGCGTCCAGGTGGGTTTTGAATGTCTCCAGAGTCGGAGACTCCATCACCTCTCTGGGCAGCCTGTTCCAGTGCTCTGCCACCCTCCAAGTAGAGAAGTTCCTCCTCATGTTTAGATGGAGCTTCCTATGATCAAGTTTGTGCCCATTACCTCTTGTCCTATCACTGGGCACCACTGCAAAAACACTGGTGCCATCCTCCCGGCACCCTCCCTTTAAGTATTTAGAGGCATTGATGAGATCCCCCCTCAGCCTTCTCTTCTCCAGACTAAAAAAACCCAAGTCCCTCAGCCTTTCCTCATAAGAAAGATGTTCCAGCCCCCTAGTCATCTTTGTAGCCCTCTGCTGTACCCTCTCCAGCAGTTCCCTGTCCTTCTTGGACCGCGGAGCCCTGTGCTCAGAAGACCAGTCATGCCCTGAGCAGGACCAAAGAGCCTAGGACTATCCTGGCAACCACTGCTTCTGCGAAGACCAAATACTGTGCAGTAAAGGCATTTTTAGTGAAGGAGAAACAGACCAAGCTTTCAGAAATTACTGTGGAACCGCAGAGCAAACAGATTCAGGTTGAGGGTAGGAAATATATTTTAAATTGGTGTATAGAAATAAGAGAAGTGAGTAATTAGAGGAGAAAAAAGATAATTTTCTTCATCTACTTTATTCAGGGAACAGCAGTGTGAATCAGTGATGGTGTTAAACAATTGAGAAAACCAATATTTTATCATGTTGTCGCTATAGCAATACAAAGGACATGCTACTGTCACAGGATATGATGGCACCATTAAAATAGCACAGTAAGTACTGCTATAAAAAAACTCTGAATAAATGCAAGGCCACATCAGTCCCTCAGAGAATAGTTTCTGCATGTAGGTTTCCATGCTTCAGGAGAGTCTTAAATGTTTCAGACAAATCTATTTCCAACTTGTTCTCTGTAATTATTCCTGACGTACTCTTGTATTAGCAGTGACGGGTTTGCATCTGAAAACTTCCTGCCCATCTTCCTTAGTTATTGAATCTTGTGCTGAAATCATAATGATCATATTATTTTCTGGTGCAACAGAGGAATGTCGCAAACAGGTGATGACCTAACAGCAGGACTGAGCAGATGGAGAAGGTGGGTGAATAACGGAAATTGCCTTTAGGTGCACAGTAGCTGAATAAAACCAGAGGAATGCAGTGATGGACAGCATATTGGGTACTTACTGTGTTTTCCCGCCTTCCTTGCCAGACTGCCACCAGCTGACAACATAGTCATTCTGTCAAGAGTAAACATGAGCTGAGAAATCATAACTGTATGAATAAGGCTAGATAGATTGCTGCAAAGCTCCATATTCCAAGCCAGAATGAACAGATTTCTTCTGCTGACGGTATGGCCTCAACTTCTTCCTCTAGAAGCAATTAATCTCTCTTTAAACCTAAATATTATGAAACACTTCCTTCTATTGCAATTGGATGAAATGTGTGTCAGTGATCTGGTTTAAATATACCTAGCCTTCTATTTAAATGCAAGAGTCTAACAATTAGATATTGTATGCACTCTGTTGTTAATAGGCAGAGACAAGAACAAGTGCCCTATACGTTAATTAAACTTTTTGCATCTTTCCTTCTGAAGCATGTGAGAACGTCAAATAAGCCACTATTAATTATCACACACTTCCAGTCATCTTTTGAATTTAGCGTTTTATCATCCTACTGAAGGATTCAGCACTGCTATTGAGCATACTTCAAATCTGGTTTTGCTAAGGTGGCTGCTCTTCCTGACTTCACCTGTGCCTGCTAAAGGAGACTATCATGTTAACGGGCCTCAACTCTAAAAACAATAAATCTTTCAATAAATGTATGTTCAGTTGAAAGCAAACATGTATGAAAGAGGCCATTTTTAGGACATTCTACTTTCAAATTAAGACGATAAAGGCTGTTAAATACTGTGTCTGTGCACTTTTTTTGGCAAAACAATAGCAAGAACCAAGTCACTGCACACTCACCTCAACTTTTCCTTCGTTTTCATTTTACCTACTTTCTGCTGATCTCCACTGCAGGATGCTACAGCAATAAAATTTACTATTTTTATATAGCAAGTAATAGGGAAAAATAATTATTTTTGGAGGACACACATTTATGGGGTGAAGAGAGGGAAGCAAGTTGTCACTGGACACTATTACCATGAGATATATGCCCATTAATTTAGAATTGAACAGATTCTTAAATGACACAAGATATTCCAGAGTCTATTTTATTGTCCCATTTTTAAAATATTGTACAATTTAAAAGGAAATTTTAAAAATAAATGTAGGGTGTTTCTAGGACAAAAATCTGGACTTTTAAGTGTTAAGATCATAAAAAAAATTAGAAAATCATGACTTTAATCACAAAAACATTTACAATGGTGAACATACAACTTGATAATGTCATCTACAAATGCGCAATGATATGCATGTTAAATTATGTAGAAGTAATCTGAATTACTAATAAGGTGCACGGTTGGAGAATTTTAAGCTTTAACACAAAATATTTGTGCACAGCAGAAGTTTTTTAACATCTTACATCAAATCAGACAACAATGTGACTGGATATAAAAATTAGCAATATACTAAAAATGGAGCAATTCAGTGGGGAATCTAGCAGCATACATCATAGCTTCAAAATTAAATTATTCACTCCCTTGCAATTATTGCTATTCCCCATTTCCCTGCTACATACTTGTAGAATGAATTTTGGGTTTTAATTTTTACTAGTTTTCCAGTTTTTCCAGTCTTACGTTTCCCATTTTAAATCTTCTCTTTTCTAAGGTGTAAAAATATGGCTGCCAAATTTTTTCTTGCTGAAAGGTCATAAAGTGGCCAGAGTTCTTATTTTACTTTGAATTAAGTGATCCCAGCAGTCATGTGTGTCTAGAATTAAATTTCTGTACATTAATGTAGAGGTGATGTGATGGGTTGACAGTAATGAGAGAAAAAAAAATAAAAATTCTTGCCAGAGTAACCTTATTTTACTTGAATGGTCAGGTAAAGAATAAGGTTCTTTTTCCACCATTGCTGTGCACAATATTGACAAGGGAAAATAAAATAAAAAACAAATAAAAAACAACCTGCCCTGTAGTCTTGTTTTTAAGACTGTACTTGAAAAGAAGATGTATTGTTTCTGCTGCATATCTGGTTATGTATTTCAGACAAATAGCAAGAGTCATTAAGTACAGAAAGGGTAAAACAGCATTATAATCTGATGAAAGGAAGAGCATTGCTTGGACATACTGTGGGACTTGGACAGCAAAAGCCATTTTTCAGAATGCCGTGCAGTTGAAAATTCAAGGAGACAAGAGTCAAGAGATAAATGCTCCTGGCATCCATTGTAATATTTTGTAGCAGCTCTGTTTAATTAAAATATAAATTATCTCATTACTAACACCAAGAATACCTAAAGTAGTTAGCAAGGCTCTCAACAGAGTAAGAAACATAAAATAGAAACCAATTACAAGAAGTTTGGAAGCAGACATTGCTAGGAATAAAAGATTACAATTGTTTGATTTAGATGTGCACAAATTAAGTGCTGTGAGGAAAGAAGACAAACAAGAAAGTTGACTTTTCAAAAGGAAGCTCTTTCTTTCCTTTCTCAGTGGTTCTTCACCAGCTATCTGAGAAGCAAAGATGACTGGTCCTTTGACTTTGGGGGTTTTTGTTTGGTTGGTTTTGTGTCTGTTTATTTTTGGTTGTTTTTTTTTTAAGTTTGAATGGAAATAACATTGTTCCTTTGAGAAAAGAAGAATTTAAGGGGAGATTAGTGATCGTGTAACAGTAGCTGAAGTTGGAGAAACTGTGAAAGGCTACTGAAGTCTTAAACATTCACAATCACACTCAAAGCTGCCCTCCATATGCACATAGGTGGTTGGAAAATAGCTTACCACTGGATTTCCAGCAACAAAGTTTACCTATGTATTTCTCCTTTCAATAGATGGTCTCCAACAGCCAGCTAGACTTTGATCCCTGCTCCATCCTTTGGTCACATGGTTCCTAACACCTAGTCTCAGGACAAAGTTGTCATCTCTGTATTTACTAGCTAAGGCCCTGGCTGATCCGAGGCTGGAAACTAATAACAGCCATGACAAGAGTGATTCTCAATAATATCATACATAAAAGGAAATATTCTTCATTTCCTACCTTTTTAATACAGTAGACACCTTAGAATCAATAGATTTCATTGCTTTCCATGTCAGCTCTGATTTGATAAGCCTAAGAGAGAAGGAATAAAATTATTTGCTAAAACAAGAGCAGAATTTTTCCCCAAAGTTTAACTGCAGAACATTTTGAAATTCACTGAAGAGAATGGCATTACCATTACCCTGTGCTTCCCCCCCATCCCCCCAACAACGTATTTCTGCCTTCTTCAGAGCTCCTAAATCACCAAAATACAAAAAGCACAGCTACTTTCATAGCCTCTGAAGATCACTGAAGTCTCAAGAGAAAACATTTTATTCTGAGAATTTTGAGTCAGATTTCTTGATCAAAGAGATTGTGATATAAAAGCTCAAATGAACTCTCAAACCCTTTGAGATTCACATGTCAATGTTCCTGGAAACACACAAACAGTTCCCCCCCCCCGCGAGCCCTTCATCAACAAAACACTGAAGCTCAGCCTGGCCCAATAGTTAAAACATGGATCATCCCTTCTCTCATCATTCCTTTTCAGGTGGTCTGAAGAAAGCAAACCATAATGGCAACTGTAGAACTTTCAAGACTTTTCTGAACTGTCTACTTTTTGTAGAAATTTTGTCCAATTAAACAATCCTGTAGATCACAAAAATATATTTTAGCTGATATAAGAAGAATTCAACTTATTGCGTACACTAGCTATTATACTGGCTCTCTGTGACCTGCTTATAATTGAATGACTCATTCTAGCTCATAGCAATAGGACAAGGTATATACCCAACAAATAAATATATTCCACTGTTCAAGCATGAGGCTGCCATGTGCGGTATGTGGCTGTAAAACTGCACATGGCAAACCAATATGTACATGAACAAGGAAAAAGAAGATGGGAAGAAAAAAGATGAAGAATACCTTTGAGAGGACTATTTTTCCCATCAGATAGAAAGAAACAGTTCTTGTTATGATGAGGTAACTTGAATGTCATTCTATGAACTGCATCCTTTGAATTACACAATTCTATGTTACACAAAAGGTGACCTTTTCAGTATGCTTTATGGGAGTTTCCTGGACTTTCAGACCCCTTTTCCCAAAGGTTAGTCTGGTTATAATCAGGAAGGAAAAAAGACGGCAAGCTATTCAACAAAAGGTAAAAGTCCAGATCTATTCAGTGTCTTTTCATTTTTTTTATTTGTTATATTTTATTTCAGAACTATGTCCATTTCAAAGAAGCAGAAACTGCTCTGATTTTCAGAAAGAACTCTGCCTACAAGAATTCAAGTGTCAGACCAATATACATTTAATTATGTGTATTTGACAGCAAGGACTTAAGTTTGCAACAGGTTGGGTAATCTACCTGTGGCAGCAGCCTGTCACAAGCTTCCAGAGAAATTACACAAGAAGTTCTGTAACCAGCAGAATTAAAAACCCCCACTGCGCATGGCTTTGTGTCATGGTATGACACCTAGATATCTAATAAGGCACAAGTTTTCAATTCCTATGGGGGCAACTGAGGAATTCTTTCATGTCTAAGGGCTAAGAACACATTTCTTTGGAATAATAGGTTAAAAGTTGAGGGGAGAATTGAGAAGGAATAATCACAATAAATCTTCCTTCCTTTGGAAATGAGGTATCAACAACACATTTAGCTAGATATCATGTTTGCAGATAGCTAAAAATAAAATGTTACTTTAAAATGCATATTAATGCAAGAACTGAGATTTCCGTCTCTCAAAACAGAGGAAAGAAAAACCCCACAAGCAAAATGCCACCACTCCCCCTCTGCCCAACAATCCATTCTTCTACACTTACCCACACCAAAAACTAGGCCTGATTTTCAGGTTTTTTTAGCCAAGCTGACTCATGGTTCCGTTTGATTTTTCTGCCTGCTCCAGTTTCTTTCTTCAGGATTTATATTTTTGTCCTCTTGACAGTTGATCTTTCAGCTGTATGTAATTTTTAAATTACACAAATTTATTTTTATTACACCCTTTAGACCACCACACCTTACAAAACATGAGCAAGCCATATTGCAGTCTGGAGAAAAAACATCAAAGTGCTATAAACCTTTTAGTTCTGGGAATTTTATATAATTCTCACATCCTTCTAGCTTCCCTCCCTTCCCAAATGGAATATGTATTATTCTCAAAAGGGTTTGTCGGCAACCAGAACACATCTATCAGTTTAACACCAGAGACAAATTCATATCTACTTTTCCCAGTAATTCCCAGGCTAAAGACCTGGGTCTTTTCCAAAGGACTGAACTGAATTTCTGGGTAAAGAAAAAAAGAGCCCAAGAGGGCCTCTTCTCATCAAAATTTTTTCCAAAGGCCATCTTTGTTTTTCTTCAGTTCTTTATGTTCATACTTCTGCTTCCAACTGAGATCAGTGGACAGTACTTTAAATTTGCCAAAGATATTATTTCATTTGCCATAAGTTAGCCTCCAACATAAATCAATTTTTTTCTTGGACTTCGGTTGCCACATGTCCTGCTTAGCACTCCTCATTTACCTAAACATCATAGATAACATAATTAACTTGGTTTCATTTTTGCCTACAACATTTATTTCTCATGGTATAAAAGAAAAAGTGTTCAAAATTACATTTTTAGCACTGAAGTCACAGAACCTTTAATCTGTCTAAACTGTTTACTTCTCCTGCTTCCTTTTTTGGTTTCTTTTGCCTACTAGTTTCTGGGTATAGTATATGACACAAACCTAAGTTTACAATTTTAGCACCAAATATGTATTAATGAAAATCTTTGTTCCTCCCCTCACAGAAATAATACAAGAATTGCCAGTCCTGGAATACAAGAATTGCCACTGATTCATAGTTACTTGCAAGAAACTTAGTAAGGTGATTTTAATATCAAAGTCTAATAATAGTCAAGAAATCAAACCACACTTCATAAATAGATACATCTAGACCTGAGAAAGAAGCGGTAACTGCTGTTGGGAATTTAACATTTCTTGTGTTTCCAACTCATTTAATACATATACATTATACCAGTTTATAAATACTGAATTACCTGCGCCAATTATCAGCATTTTGGATAAAATGTTTCTATGTCTTCACACCAGCTAGAAGTAGATACTCCAGTTTTTAACTACTTGATTCCAACACAAAGAAAGAAAAGATATGCCAGACCTCAATTTCCAGCTATATATTAAATGTAAACTTAGTTGAGTTTAATACTGTTTCTTTCCAGTGCACACTAACATGAGAGGGCATTCAGGCCCCCACACTTTCATACTCTTTCTCTCCTTCCAACCCACCCCACCCTGGAACTAAATATACACCAGAGAAAAAAAAAAATACATCTTCACTAGCTGTCTGAGAAACTAAATAATGGATTTCATAAGACTGATGCTCATTTAAAAAGCCTGGAGCAGAGCTGTATCATGAAATAGTCTCTTAAAATAAGACAAGCAACTGCTTTGAACACATACTCTCATACATCCTTTGCTGCAGCATGCTTCTGTATCCCCCTCCTCAACACTGGCTCTCTGGGGAAAAAGCTGTCAGGTGCTTCCTCAGGTTTCACCTCCTCTCTCAGGACTACTCCCATTGAAAGTACTTAAGAATTCACTACATCAGTGATTCACTACATCACTGCCCTGAGGTCAATGAAAATTTACTAGCCACACCCGACAACACAGTCCCCACAGGTGGGTATTGTTAGTCTTTCAAATACCTTGTGTAAGGCAGTTGAACTGAGATCTCCATTTAAACATGTAGTCTGTTTTCCCATCTAATACTAAATTTCTTTTCAGTTTAACAAGATAACGAGTAGGAAGAATACAGATAAAGGTTAATGTACAAGGTAGAGTCCCACCTGCCTTACCTTTAATGACATTAAGAGAGTAGATTCTGATGTGTTTATAATGAGTTACTAATAAGTTCAAATCTTCCTGCTTAGGCAAATAGCAAATAATTAAGTTCATTGTCATCCACAAGGTCACTTTGAGTGTTCACTAGACAGTCACTATCCTGGGAATGCAGCAAAAACTTGGCCTGTTTAGCTGCAAATGGAAACATATTCTTAAATATAACCTGAAATAGCACACTGATCAAAAAGGAAGGATGAGATTGCTATAAATTCATCATCAAATTTTGGCATACTAAACAGCCTGTGTTTGCATATAGATGTGATTTTGAGACTAACTATTGTTTCTATAGCCACAGTTTTTAGCTCTCTGGTGAAAGGCACAACTGTAGGCAGATTAAACAGCAAACATAAGATATTGTTGAGGTAGAAAATATTAAACAGGATTAAGAAGCAATTGATGAAAANGAGGCAATATTTAAGTATTTGTTCTTGTATAGTCGTCACCGTTTATTTCCACATTTTGTTGCACCACTCAAATTTTTTACCACTACGGCATTTTAATGTGACTTCTACGTGTTCCTTCAAAGCCTGAGGTNGAATTTAAAAAAATAAATAAATCCACCCAAAACTGTTAAACATAATGATGCAGATAAAACTTCCATTTCAACAGTCCTCTCCTGGGAGGAAATACCAAAGAAGTATCTCTCCATATTCACAGCTAATAGCTACTGTTTAGCAGTATATCAGGTTTGATGCACTTCTGCCGCTTCTGAGCATTCCTCCTGGCCTGCTTCTTAGAGGCGAGCCAATGAATTGCTTTCAAGAGAAAAATGAAGCTGTTTTCCCCCCAGAGATACTTAACAAACTTTACATCAGTACAACAAAAGACCCACTCACTCAAGAGAAATACAGAGTTGAGAATCTGTTTATCATCCCAAGAATGTTCAGTATCTCAGGGACCAGACGCAGCAGCATGCAGTCAGACAGGAGCTAAACTGGAAGAGGAAAGCACATGCACAATAGAATGGTTTCTTTTATCTGTTTGCAGTCCTGAGAATAGGAGAAAACAGCAAGAAGTAACAAATGACAGACAATTAAGTCTCTCTTTAACTTCAGGAAAGAGCTGTCAGTTACATTCAGCAATTAAACCTGCTTCTATATCACCTATTCTAGCAGGAATGTGGAAGACAATTAGTAGCTGCATTTGCATCATAACGTATTGTGCTACCAGACTGGCAGAATTCCAAACAGACTTTTAATAAAACATTTTATTAGTTGTGAGTTTGAAATACTTTCAATAAAACTGGAAAGCCTACATGGTGATAAACTACCATTCCAGAACAGTCCAGTTTAGACCTTAGCTCTCCAATTTAACCTGAAGGAGAATTAGAACTGAATGCCAACAGATCTTTTGAAGATATATAGGTATTAATGAAAATTTAACAAAAGGGGCTTCTCAGTGAGTGTAAGTTCATGTCTCTCTGCTTTTATGTATTTATTTATTTATTTTTTAAATGGTAACATGAAGAAGACTACAGAATACAGAGTTGAAATCACAGGAAATGGGAGGTGAAAAGCTCTCATCATTCCAGACAAAGAGTATTATTGGAGCTCACAAGCTTCAGAATACAAATTCCTTGGTGGGACTTGAGTTTATTAAGTTCTAAAAGTAAAAAAAGGGCAAGAAATAAGATTAACCGAAGCATGAGAATACCACGCTCATCACTTGCGCACTGCCTTGTAGGCAAGAAGAGGTAACCAAGAGAAAAGGGATGCTATACTACAGAGGCAATATTTAAGTATTTGT
>VYXH01002863.1:0-39847 GCA_013397275.1 Burhinus bistriatus | reverse complement strand
GGCGGAGTGTGCTTGGGGGGGGGGGGGGGGGGGGGGGGGGGGGGGGGGGGGAGGGTGTGTATGTGTGGGTGGTTCTTTTTTGAGGCCTGCAAACAACCCCTACACATACTAAGCAATATCTCTTTCATTATAAGGTGGCATACTACATAGCTGGCACCTACAAACTACTGTAGAATTATAAAAACGTAAACATTTTCTCATTAGAAAGAAAAAAATCCAAAAAGAGCATTTACCTTTTCAGATTAGATTAGTTTGTAGTGTTTAAGACAAAAAAAAATAATTAGATATACACTATATCCTGTAATTTGGAATTAGTCCAGACAGTTTACATCTAGATCCCACCCCCTCTCCTCACAGGTGAAGATTTCACAAGGCCAGCTTCTAGCTGAGGACCAAAAGAGGTTTGGAATAGGAAATGTTGAAAGACCGCAAGCTACTGTTATAGAACAGAGAAAAGAAAGATGCTACAGGAAGAACTTTGGGAGCAGCACAACAGGAGATGAGCATTAACTCCGCAGATGCGCAGTGCCAGTTGTCAGGCTTATTTCTACATTTCACTGCATCAAAGAAAAAGGTTTTGCACCCAGCTGAGTAGCAAATAAGATAGGGAGCTAGCACATAAACCATCCTGGAATTTTAAGATGCAGTTCTGCTTTGTGTAAAGGAAAATAAGAAAGGATTTTTTTTCACCCCTCTAGATCAAACCAAAGATTTAAATCACTGAAGTTTATTATCAAATTATTTTGATCTTTACCACTGCCATCCAATCTGAAATAAATAGCTCAAACAACAGGTGGTGAAACATGCTGAAGTTCATGGACTTCAACACATATCCACTGATTTTTTTCCCCCTAGGAAGGGCTAATTCTTTAATCTAAGACATAATACTAAGTTTCAGAGGTAAGTGTCCTCAAAACAATGACTACACCACATGGTTGTTTTGGGTTTGTTTGTTTGTTTGTTTGTTTTTCTAAACAGATATAACCCAATGTCTGTTGTTGTCATTTTTCACTGAATACAAGGGTACCCCCTAAGTTCTAATTTTCATTCAAATCCAGTCTCATAAAACGCACTTGTTCTAACATTTACATGATATTAGTGTAGCCAGCCTCTGAAACAGTGAGTCCTGTAGAGCAAAAGCACAGTGCAGCCATTCAGAGAACNATTAAACCTGCTTCTATATCACCTATTCTAGCAGGAATGTGGAAGACAATTAGTAGCTGCATTTGCATCATAACGTATTGTGCTACCAGACTGGCAGAATTCCAAACAGACTTTTAATAAAACATTTTATTAGTTGTGAGTTTGAAATACTTTCAATAAAACTGGAAAGCCTACATGGTGATAAACTACCATTCCAGAACAGTCCAGTTTAGACCTTAGCTCTCCAATTTAACCTGAAGGAGAATTAGAACTGAATGCCAACAGATCTTTTGAAGATATATAGGTATTAATGAAAATTTAACAAAAGGGGCTTCTCAGTGAGTGTAAGTTCATGTCTCTCTGCTTTTATGTATTTATTTATTTATTTTTTAAATGGTAACATGAAGAAGACTACAGAATACAGAGTTGAAATCACAGGAAATGGGAGGTGAAAAGCTCTCATCATTCCAGACAAAGAGTATTATTGGAGCTCACAAGCTTCAGAATACAAATTCCTTGGTGGGACTTGAGTTTATTAAGTTCTAAAAGTAAAAAAAGGGCAAGAAATAAGATTAACCGAAGCATGAGAATACCACGCTCATCACTTGCGCACTGCCTTGTAGGCAAGAAGAGGTAACCAAGAGAAAAGGGATGCTATACTACAGAGGCAATATTTAAGTATTTGTTCTTGTATAGTCGTCACCGTTTATTTCCACATTTTGTTGCACCACTCAAATTTTTTACCACTACGGCATTTTAATGTGACTTCTACGTGTTCCTTCAAAGCCTGAGGTCACTTCAGGGTGGTGGGGTGNATGCTACAGGAAGAACGTTGGGAGCAGCACAACAGGAGATGAGCATTAACTCCGCAGATGCGCAGTGCCAGTTGTCAGGCTTATTTCTACATTTCACTGCATCAAAGAAAAAGGTTTTGCACCCAGCTGAGTAGCAAATAAGATAGGGAGCTAGCACATAAACCATCCTGGAATTTTAAGATGCAGTTCTGCTTTGTGTAAAGGAAAATAAGAAAGGATTTTTTTTCACCCCTCTAGATCAAACCAAAGATTTAAATCACTGAAGTTTATTATCAAATTATTTTGATCTTTACCACTGCCATCCAATCTGAAATAAATAGCTCAAACAACAGGTGGTGAAACATGCTGAAGTTCATGGACTTCAACACATATCCACTGATTTTTTTCCCCCTAGGAAGGGCTAATTCTTTAATCTAAGACATAATACTAAGTTTCAGAGGTAAGTGTCCTCAAAACAATGACTACACCACATGGTTGTTTTGGTTTTGTTTGTTTGTTTGTTTGTTTTTCTAAACAGATATAACCCAATGTCTGTTGTTGTCATTTTTCACTGAATACAAGGGTACCCCCTAAGTTCTAATTTTCATTCAAATCCAGTCTCATAAAACGCACTTGTTCTAACATTTACATGATATTAGTGTAGCCAGCCTCTGAAACAGTGAGTCCTGTAGAGCAAAAGCACAGTGCAGCCATTCAGAGAACAGAGTTTTTTTGAAAATGAAAACGCTTGAGCCTGTTTGAAAGGGTGTCTGAAAGCAGAGGTAGCAGGTGCTTGGCAGATGAAGGCAAGAAGAATCTTCCTTGCTACGAGGTGGAACATGATCAAGAAGAAAGAGTTGAGGAAGGGATGCAAATAATAATAAGAAACAAAAGAAAAAAAAATCTAAATGGTAAGCTAGTTTTCATAGCTACAAACATGAAAATAAAACCAAACCTCTCCACTTGCATCCATTCCAATGGGAGAAAACCCAAATCCACCTAACTGACAGTGCAGTACTTGCATGCTGGATCACATGAGAAAGTCCCATAAGGGGACTGCAAGTGCTACTGCATGTCACAACCCTTATAGCACGTTCCATGACACATGGGGTTCCTTCAAGACACGCAGGCTGCAAGGAGCAACACAACTCACCTCCAGAAGTCTGACAGATTCAGTCACTCCAAACTGGTTGCATCTGGCTCTTGATGGCCTGAAGTTCCTCAGGGCATGAACCTTAAGGGACCTGATGAAAGCCAAGACCTACAGGTGGATTGTAAATATTGTATATTCATTTGTTTATTCATTTCCTTTCCCAAGTGTGTGGTCAAGAAATGAGAGAAAATAGCTTTGAGTTAAGCTATACTGATGTTTACGTATCACAGCAAATCACACTGTGGAGGAACCAAGAACAAATTTCCGTCTTGCAAAAAAGTACACAAGAGATGAAGTCCTCTCATCCCTGCTCAGCTCCATTATGGGTGCAAATCCAAAATGAGTTGTTACAGTTTTGTTCTTCACTATGTGGAGGGAGACTCCACAGGAGAAATTGAAACAGATGCAACAGTATCAAGCGAGTGAGTGAACGGAGTAGGAAATAACAAATGGAGCAATATCTGCTCAAATACAGCTAGAGGGCCTATTAATATTAATGTACTGCACATAGTCTTTTGTTCACAATTGGAAAGGCTCCCTAGGTAAGTGGAAACTCACACATGCTAAACTTCCTAACTGTAGTTAATGCAGTTTTATTGTCTTTAAAAAAGTGGGAGTCCCCAGATAAATGAAAACACCTGATTGTTCTTTGGAAACTTTTTTCAAACACCTACACAAGTTATATTAACACATTCCTTCAGTAAATCTCCAGAGCAAACCTGAACACCTACTGAAATTCGAAAAGGATTGTACTTAACTGATAAAAATGAGAAATAGGTTAGACACCAGATAACTCCCCTCCAAGTCTTCACTGTGCCATCTTGTAACATCAAGGTGATAAGAAGGGGATACAGGTTTCAAGAAAGAACTGGTACAACTCTTGACCTGCAAGTAAACTCCTCAACACCACACATGACATTTGTCCTAAGAGATATGAACGGCTTCAGACCATCAGAAATCTCACTGTACTTTGATGAAAAAAGAGCATTAACTCAGTTAATGTGCTGGCTAAATTCCAGCTCTGATAATTACATTCTGAATACTTAAATCTCCATCACCAATTTACTGGCTGTAATACTTTATGTTCATCTATTTAAGTATCATCATACTACCTGAGTACCTTCTAAATGCCCTTAAACTTGTTCTGTGAAGACACAGGTCCTCTTAGGAGGCATGCGTTGTTGTCTTGCTCACTGAAATGGGACTTGGAACAGCTACTCCAAGATGAGGTACTGTAAGACCTACTGTCTGCATTTAAACATGCGTGTGGAAGCTCTGGGGATCATTCTTTGCTAAAAGACACTATATTTACTAGATTAGATTAGATTAGTTTGGGACATAAATGATCACAAGTCTCTAAATCAGTTTGTGAGTAAACCTTCCATCTCCTTTATGAAATGACAAAGATGAAAACAACATGAAAAGCTTTTTACCTGGTGTCAGCCTCAGTCATACAGCTGAAATAGCTGCAGATACTAGACTAAAGAGGTTTCAGTGCCCCCTGCATGTCATTTTTATTTCTTAGGGCATATACTATGGCTGAAAGACATCTCAAGTTTCTTCACTGTATGTTAACCCTAAAAGAATGATGTAGGTTCAGAAGCAGCATGTCTGTTATCACATAGTACCACACTGGTGCTCATACAGCAACCGTTTGATGGCTTCCACATCACAAGATGCTATTTCTCCATGTCATTTCACTGTGCACTCTGGACCAAATGGTGTGGGTCACCACTAATTCAGAAATCATGATTTGTTTTCTTTAGCTAGTCTGTTGGATGCAACGGAAAAGTGATTGCTTCTATTCTCTGCATTGGGTTTTGATTAGGGTTTGATTTTGGTTTATTTCTGCCCAGAGAAACATACTAGAAAAATGGCAAATAATACATGACATTCAATCGTTATTGTACTGCTTTCCCATTCAACACAGTTTTGAGGTCTTCAGTGTAAGATACCTGGTCCCTTCAAATATTCAGAACTGTTTAAGACTCCACAGGTTAATGTACCCTGCTCTGCCTAGACATTTCTTGCATTGCAAAAATGAAGCGTGGCCATGAGAAGAGTTAATGGAGCTCTGATCAAAAATGCACTAGAACCACCATATCAGAAACAGCAGTAAATGCAGAAACCCAGGGATAAAGTCATCTGATCTAGCTAGTAGAGGAGGAGATCTTCTAAGTCCCATTTGTTAGAGTTTGGCTTGTGCCCCAAAGCATGAAGGCTTATCTTTCTTTTGAAAAGAGAGAGAAACTTTTTCAAAAATATATTATATAGATAACGATATTCACAGCTGCATAAAACTGTATCTGTAATGATGTTATTACAGTAAGTTTTATGGTTTAATTATGCACTGGGTTAAAGTAGTTCATTTTAAATATAATGCTTGTCAGTTTCGGTGAATGTTTCCATGTTACTATGTTATAAGAGGATGCAACGAGAAATCTTTTTGACCCTCTTCCCCACAAATTTTTACTTGTGGAAGAAAAGGAGCCCATGTGTACTTTTCTTTTTTTTAAATTGTGATTGTTTTGCACGCTCCAATTACTGCTTTAAATCAAGCAAGCTTAAATATTTTCTTTACCATTCCCTTCTTACACGAATGTTGCTCCTCATCTCTCATTTTCCTTACCTCTGTACAACTTCTGTGGACTATGTCTCCCCGCCTGGCATTTGGAAATGGCAGAGAATCCCCACAGCTGAGGAGTAGGCATTACTTACTTGTATGCCATTTGTATAGCACTTAATTTTAATATTTTTTTCCTAGAAAGAATCAACTTAAAAAAACCCAACCATATCTGTAGCTAGAAACAGGGATTGCTGTGTAGCAGACTGGCCAAGAACAAGTTCATTTCTGTCTTTGTCTGTACTTCAAATGACAGTTGAAGATCTTAGTGGGCAGGAGAAGAAAAAAAAAAAAAAAAGGAAGAAAGTGATTTTTTCCCCTGATTTCTTCCTAGCTCCCTGCAGAGTAATGCAGTCTGAGAACTCTAAAAGCAGAATCATGACAAGAACATCTTGTAGAAATACCATACAGGAAAACCTCTTGTGCTCAAGCCAAGCACAACGTCTAATTGTCCAACTTTGAAGTAAAATACACCTTTTATTCCATTCTCAGGCTCTTTCTTTCCCTTCAGAAAGGGATACAAAGGGTTCAGAAGTTCTAAGGAAAGTAATGTCCAAATGCACCTTAGGTGCTTTCTATCACATACCAGTATTTCAACTCTTTCCTTGTTTCCTAGTCTGTTCTTAACCATTCAAGGAATAAGCTCTGGGGCTAATACTCTGTAATTCTACCTTATCTAAAACATATGCAGTCATTCACCAGTTACTTGACTAAAATTGCAAAGCGCGATATAAATTGACTCTGATGAAGAAAGTGTCGTAAACAATCTAAGGATTAAGAAGCAGTAAATTAGTAGTGTGTATGTTTCAGTGTGAAAAATAGACCAGGACATATGGGACAACAGCCTGAGCTCCTCTTCAGTCTTAAGAAATGCCATTGCATAACAAGCTTGTTCTGGAATCTAAAATCGGTCTCAAATCTCTCATTGAGCTATCCTGACCCTGGACCTTTCCATCTAGAAGTGTACTATTGATTCAACATCCTGTTGTGCCAGTACTATGCCTTTGTTTCACAACTATTGCAGCCACATAAGATGGAGAGAATAGGGAAATATTGAATAGGACTTATTTCTAGTAGCTTTAAGTTTCCTTTAACTATCATCTGCAGACACACTCAGGTTGAAAGGTCCAAAATACCCACTATACAATGAGTAGGGATTCACAATGAGTATCTGCTTGCTGTATAATATGTATGTGGGATTTATAATGTAGTATGGATGCAATACACTAAGTCTGATAGTGAGGACAATTATTTCCATCTCTACTGAGATAACTTAAAGAAAATAACAGTAAATAGTCTGCAATTGATAGTTTGCAGAGAAAAAAAACAAAACGGAAAATGTAAAAAGCTTTTTCATTTTTCTGAATATTAAAACTGACCTTAGGAGACAGACAATTTTTTATATTCTCATGTTTTATGTGTTGTTTGAGCCATCTGGATGGCAGTCAGAGCAACTGAACTGTCATTGTCTTCATCTCCACAAGAGAGGAATATAACCTGATTTTCCTACTATAATGTGGACTGATAGAACAAGACATAAAAGCTTTTACCTGGAACAGAGCCTGGGAAGACCCCAGTGACAGCTTTTATGGAATTTCAACTCAGTTTCTGAACAGGAGAAATTGGCCAGCCCAGAGCTGATGACAGCTCTTTGATGCTTGTCGGAAAAGAACCTGACACGCAAGGACAGATGAGAAGGTTCAGCTGCAATGTTTTTACTAAGCCAAGATTTCTGAACTGTAAACACCATGTTTTTTTCTGGTGAGAACAGTAACTGACACACTGTCACCAGGTCAGTTCAAGATATAGGCCTGTACAACGTTGGAGAACAAAAATCCTGTTCATCTTCCTCACTTCCCCTGCAACAGGATTATGCTCCCGCACAGATATCTGGGAAAGGTTATCCTCTCCCTTAGACACCTTTAGAGTAGGTAACAGTTCCTAATATGCCCATTCCTTAAGACTACACTTTTATGTGTCCTCTAAGGAAAATATTTACCTGGGGAACACTCGGCAACATGTATTCTAGACAGTGATGCTACAGACTTTGCCTAAGTTTTTCTGTGTTGCACAGGTTCTCGAGCAAATAGAATTGAACTTTTGAGATAATTTACTTCCTTCCCTCTTTTTCCCCACCCATGAATCCCAGTTATAATTTGCAAACGCTGTGTAGTGAAGTTCCAGAGTGGTGCTGAGCACCTGTGGGTTTATCTCAACCTCTGGATCATAATCCAGACAGATCTCTAAGAAAGATGATCTCTCGAACCTTCAGCCACACAGCCTTTGCCATTTCAATTTATAGAAATAATTAATCTCTGACCAAACCATTTATTTCTGTTCTGTAGGTGTTAGTGTAAAGATAACCACAGAAACTCACACATGAAGATACTTTTTGCAGCTTGAATAAAAATCCTTACTGTGACAGAGTAAGGATTGCAGCTCCATCATCATCACACCAGGACACACCTCAAAAGTTGTTTCTTATGAACAAAGATTCCAAGTCAGGGCCAGGATCGGAAGAGGAGGAGATCCTGGTTTGTAGAAGTGTGTGTCTGTTGGCATGGATACAAAAGTCAGGTGGTGTTGAACTGTCTGTGGTGAGCCTCCTAAGTGATTTAAACACAGCAATGTTCTTTAGTCTAACAGTGAGAGGGTATCACCACCTCTGCACCTGAACAGCTTTAACACACATCCCCCTTGCACTGTTGTACCAAATATCACCTGTTCAGTCCTGTCCTCCATTTGCTACTAGTCAGCAGCCAAAGCTCTCTTTTCCCTCAAAGACTGGTAGATCACAGGTATCTGCACACAGCAGCTTCCACCACTGGCCTCATCTTGTGTCTAGCTTACAGAAGGACAGTGCCTTAATATTTCTCTTTCCCCATATTTTTTTTACCCTTGCAGAAGGCTTCTCCAGTTTCAGACAGAGGAGGACACAGCTGTCTGCAAGCACCTCACCACCAATGGTAGTGTCTGGTTTTGAATATGCAGAAATTTAAAGAAAATTCTATGGTAAATACCTTATATCACTGACTAGTGCATATTTTCAAGTCCATCCTCAAAACCAATCTCTATGTCTGCCCATGACATTGCAGGTTCTTGCAGCAAAAGGGATCCTGTAGTCGTTAGTCCCACATGTCCTCCTCTTGGAAGGTTCTTGCTAACAAAGTGTTATCTCAACATTTCTTTTCAAGGAGGAACAAGAGGATGGAAAATGCATCCTCCTTTACTTGAAATTCTGCCATCTTACATGCTGGCTACACAAAGCCTTGTTTGAAAGGCAGCATTGGGAACAATTACTGGTGCTTGTAGTTGTGAAATCCAATATTTCAGACCGATGATTCAAGCACAGAGAATACCATCACCACACAGTCACTGAATCCTGACTTGCTGTATGTAGAATTCGTTTTTCTCAATGTATACAGTATTGTGCATTTGCACCCTCAGCACCAAGGGTTTCCAAAAATCTTAGGATAGATTTAGCTCAAAATGCCATACAGAGAATATTCAGAGAGTCTGAAGATGCAGCCTGTATAAGAAACGAATCTTCTCTCATACATTCTTCCTTTTTTGTCTATTGCCTCTACTGTGCTAGCCTGGACCCCTATTTCTAAGTCCTCCTGTTCATTTCAGGCTCAGGTGAATCTTTGCTCTCCTGGTGCAATTTATTTTGAGCATGGTATTTATTCCCCACTATGTACTTTTCTTGAACATTTGAAATGTAAATTCATAATACAGAGATAGCAGAATAAAAGGTTTACCACACATTTCTAACTCCTGTTGGCATAGACACATCCATCACAAAAACTCAAGTCTCGTCAAAGACGTTGTACTGTTGGAAGTCGAGTGATTGGAGCACGACAGTTAGCACCTCCATCTTGAGTCATCCGCAGTTTTTATGTCGTTGTTCATTGAACATCGGTGACAGTTTTTTTCTAGCAAAGAAACTCTCCAGTCTTTCAGAATCCTGGTTAGAAATAATCAGGATCACTTTCCAGTAAGACCCAGCAGTAATCAGTAAACCAGCTCTTACTACCTGAACACCTTGCTGTTTGGGGTCCTTGATGCCGTGGCAATTTTTAGACTGCCACCTTGTTACAGGTGCTCTTTACAGGAAAGCTGAGAACGTAATTTCCGTCTCCTGAATAACAAGAAATACAACTGTATCCCACAGTTTCTGTTTCCCATGTATTTAATTAAATCTGATAGATTACAGAATATTTCTAAGGATATTTCTGAGTCAGGATGATTCATTTGTATTAATGGTTCTGAGTATGATAATTTCCAAATGTTCTGAACTCTTTATTAACTATTTCCTCATAGAACATATGCTATATTTCCCATGTAATTTCCATGGAAATTCTATGTTTCACTAAGATACATACTTGCAAGGCTACTGCGAACAGAAAAGAAAATTGCATGCACAAGACCTGGAAATTAGAAATAAGAAATTGTGCACAGGCCCCATGTTGCTTTATGGACTTCAATACACCTTTTAACCTTCTTTTACTGGTGGGATCAACTGCTTCACTTTCAAAGGGCAAGGAGGCTAGCTTAACAGGCAGTTCCGAGACACTGGAATATTTCTTACAATCACATTATTTACTACAAAAAGAAAGACCGAGAAATCTTTTAAAACCTTGGGAACAAAGTTCATATCATCAAAACTAGGACTGCATTAAATGGGTAAATTTACAGAGGCAATCATAACCACTGAAGGAAAGGAGTGTTCCTAGGAGGATTTAAAAAGACCTTAATTGGATCCTTCCCAGTAATGCCTACTGAGGGGAAAAATCAGAGCCTGTGGGACATGCCAACTGAGGAGAAGGCCTAAATCATTAGAGCTATAAAAATGAGAAAACATATATTAAAAAAGAAAAAAAAGGAAAAAAAAAAAAGAGTAAGAAAAACAAAGGAAAAGAGAAATGAGCATAATTGCAGCTGTATGTGGCATGAGAAAGACAGTTCTGCTCAATGCTCAAAATGTACAGAAATTTGATTCCATGCCAATTCAGGAGAAAAAAATTCCCAAATTTCAAACTTTGCATGAAAGCAAGCAGAGCTACGTGACAGTCCTGAAGCCCACAGCTTGGAAGCAGCATGCCCGCTGGCTGCTCAGAAGACGACTCTGGAATTAGGGCCCTAAGCAATGACCAGCAAGAGCAGAAGCCACTTTCCTGCCAGGAAAGCAGATGTACTGCAGGAAACCTGTCTAGGACTCACTGAACTGCTGAAACTGGAATCAAATGGTTTTATGGAAATGATTCAAACAAATACAATCTATATTTTTGCCCACTATCTCTAGTGATGCTTCTGGCACTGCACTAAGAAGGGAGAAATAGTGTTAATTAGGTTTACAAGCTTCCAACAGGAAAATTAATAAATCTGAAGACTACAATATCACTATCACATATGGGTAACAAAAGGGGAATGTATCCATGACTCCCGGGTTTGCTACTGCTGCACTGTAATCTATCTACAGTTTCCTCTATGGGAGCAATAGTTGACACCTCTGACTTTCCACCTGACTCCATTCATCTCCTCGTTCTCCCATTCCCTCTCACTTGCTGTGTCCTGAAACCTGAGAGAGCAAGTCACTGTGTTGGTGAACAGCAAAGGGTGATGATAATGGAGCATCACAGGCTTTACAGAACAGTCAGTGAGGACATGTCTTTCTCTTCAGCATGACTCTCATTGCATTTAGCTGTTCTCTTAGCTCTTTCTTACTGTATGAGCAATAAAAAAAATCCGCATGACACAGGAGCCACCACATGTGTACTTGAGAGTTAATAGGTTTTAGGAAAGCAGAGAAGAATTTTTACAGAGCCTTCTGGCTGTGAGTGTTTAATCTCTTTTGGGATTTTCCCACTTCCACCCCAGAAACCCCTGATGTCCCTCTTTCTTTCTCTTTCCTTCTCCACTAGGAGGTTACAGGTGGCACTGAGTAGGCAGGAACAGACATCTGACATCAGATTTCCACATGTAAATCCCATACGCTGAAGCCATGTGCTTTTACCTTTTCTAAAGATAAATGAAAGATCTGGTTCAAAATTTCTAGTTATCTACATAAACTTTCCAGGATGTTGCAGTTTAACTGATGAGATTGAAGAGTATTCTCTGAAGAACTTCTTTGTCCTTCTCAATTCTTAAATAGACAGTTCCTGAAGCCTCAACCTTCTGCTTTATGTCTTACCCTTTGAGGGAGAGAGAGTTGAATCAGGCACAGATCTTGCAGTAAGACAGCCGGATCAAATCCATACTTTATTCACAGTCAGCACAGGACTATAAGACTATTTTTAGAGAAAGTTTCCACTCAGATATAATATTCAAGGTTCTGTACATAACACTGTTTTTATCCATTAGCTGGCTAAGTGAATTGCTCCTTTCTGCCTGTAGTTGACAACTAACTCCCACTTTCCCCTTGTCATACATAAAAAACACAGTGGTAGTTAGGATCAGAGGACGACAGACAGCAGACAGCTCAATAGGGACAGCTGGACTTCAAAACTCAAACAGTTTCCATGCCAGAGGGTGACAATTTAGGGCTTTGCTGCAGTTTCCATGGCAGCTGCAGCAACCACTGGACCAGAGCAGCCAAGGATGCTGGGGCTAGTGGAGACATAGCTCAACAACAGCAAGTGGTGTGTCACGACACTGCTTCCCAAGCAGCTCAAACAGGAGCACTCAAGGGTGCAATTTCCTTTCCCTTAGGGGAAAGGAAAAAAAGTATCAGCCCTGATCCATCATGACGCAGTTGTCTTCCTTTCTTAATGCCAGAGGGAACTTGTTCAAGCCCTGGTTTTTTGTTTTTTTTCTTTCTTTCCTTCCACTGTCAGTTTAAGACAGTCTTGTGCTCACATGTCAGCCCCATAATTGTAACTCAGGTGGCTGAGTGCACCGTGGGGGCTGTGGCCTGGCCACCGGCCGAGAGTACCCCCGTGCCTTGGGCTTGCTCAGCACAGCCAGCATGTGTGACGGTCAGAGTTTGGCACCAAGATTAACAGCCTTCCATTTTAACCTTTTGTAGGAGTCATTTTGTTTATCTTTTGTCTGCGCGTGGAGAGCAGAGAGACAAAGTGTAGGCATGAGGTGGTCTTCTTTTCCCTTTTGGCAAACGAACTGGTGTTTGAAAACAGAAAGGAGTTCGTGGCTCATTATCAGTACCAGACACTCATTTCTTTGCCTGTGGTAGATCCCACAGCCTGCCAGTATTTCTCTCAGAATAAAGAATATAGCCCCTGAGTTAAGTGAATACAAATAATTCATTCAATAAAATATTTTAAGTTGAACTATGAGAGCTTTGGCATGATTAAGAATAAAATGTCACCTTAAATTTATTTAAGATTAAGTTGTCCTGAACCAAGGCCATTGCCAAGATAAGAATTTTGTGCCTTGATTTGTTTGCAGCCAGGCTACGCTGAGGCAGGAGCTGAGCTGACAAACCCAAATGAACAGCCAGGTGTATGGAAAGGCACAAGGACATACCTTAAGACAAATGAGAATTGAGATTCAGGGCACCTTCTTTCATGCTTAAAATAAAATTTGGATGAGATGATGATGCATAAGTACAAAAAAAAAAAATCCACCTGGAAAACACAGTCATTTGAAGTCACCTTATCCCTGACCCCCTTAAAGCTCATGAGGCGTTTACCTGTCAGCCTGAGATTTGTCTGGGCAGTCTAACTTCAGTGCCTGAGCACAAGCAAACACATCCAGCTGTAAGACAGGGGAGTTGGACTAGATGATCTCTAAAGGTCCCTTCCAACTCTAAAAATCCCGTGATTCCATGATTCCGCGATTAGCTGATGCATGCCTGACACACAGGAAGACTCTTGCGCAAAGTGCAGGCAGCTGGAGTCATTCATGAAATGGTGCTGCTGCTTTCATTAAAGCCGTCAGACACTGGCTGAGACCGCTTTGATCAACTCCTATCTTACCTTCAGGACATTCAAAACTCTCTTCCACTTCCAACCATCTCCTAGCCTCTCTTCACCTTGCATGCCGAATCTCAGCTACTCTGCAGGCAAGAAACAAAATGACACCGCACAAGAAAGAGTGGAGCAAAGAGGAGGCTGCCTCTCTACCAAGCAATATTTATATGAGAAAGCCTGAAATTGAATTCCCTGGCCATCTAATATAAAATTCCCCTAAAACAATCTTAGGTGACAGCATTTGAACCTTTTCAGTGACAAGTACCCATTTCTCAGGAATGCAGCACCAGTGCCTGGGGTGACCAAGTATCTACCCTTGAATGTTTCTCTAGACCACCTGAAGTACCAAACTGGAGAAGATACAGAAAGGACCATATTCGTTCTTCTGGACACTGTCTACCCATCAGGTATAAAATGTCACCAGCTTAAACAGTGTCCCAGTCAGATTTAAAGAGCAATCAAAATCTAGGTAGATACATATCATCCCTGCAGACTAAAATAAATCTATGATGTGACAATCCTGCTTATTTATGTTTCAACAATGAAGGAAAAGAAAGTAAGTTTCTCAGGAAAGTTTTCAAAGTACAATAACTGGCTAAATATCTGACAGAGTAACTTCTTGACAGCTAGTTATGGAATTTTTCCTGAGTAGTATCAGAGGGTGATGGATGAAAAGTTTGAGTGTACGTATTTACTTATCTGCACTCAAACATTCTTGTTACTGTAGATGAATATTTATGCCTGAGTTATCTTTGAAATGAGCTCTTGCCTGAAATTCCATGTCAACAAAGCTGTAATGGGGTACACAAACTTGCCTACTTCAGATTCTTGCATGTATACAGTCAGTGACACTTTCTTAAGTGATACTATTTTACATACCATACTACAAAGGTATGTACTGTATATGCAATTTACATCTATCTATATGTGTATACTTATGAAAGTGGGTAGCTGTCTCTGAAAAAACACATACTGCTATGAGCTTACAGTCTGTGCCACAAATCCAGCACAAGACCTGTGACTTCTTTGTTATAAATAGACTTATGAATGGTCCTACGAATAGGCTTATCGATTGCTGGGGTTTTTTGATTGTCAATTGATTTACTTAGTCACATAATAAAAATTCATTTTATTTTGTGGTCTAGAGATCTAACCTTTATTTTTTTTTATTTTTTTTTTTTTTAAAGTTTGTATCCCATAGAGAGAATTAGTAAATTGGGTTATCACATACAGTAGATCAGTTTCATGATCTTTTATTCACTCTTGTTACATGTGTACATAAGTACAAACATACTGAAATGCAGCAATTATTTAAGTTGAGAAGTTAAACACAAGGTGACATGAAGTAGGATTACAGTTGTTTATACAGACTCAATTCTAAGTGCAATCTTTAATAACATGGCCACTCATTATCACTTTTCCTTACAGGTTTCACCACATACTTAAGGCTGAAGATAGACAGAGTTCATTGATGAACATTGTTCACAGTTTGTTCTTACTTGTTCAGTGTTTACTATTATGTAACTGGTGGAAATGAAATAACATAACTGGGAGAAATGTGGTGTTTAGAGACAGTACAGTGGAGTATTTGGCAAGAGTACAAAACTAGATTATATACATGTCCGTCAAAATTAAAAACAAAGCAAAATGGAAGAAAACAATCCTTTTGATGAAATGTTGTCCAGTGATTGCTGCATTTATTACTAAGGATGCCAACATAAAATGCATAATGCCGTAATGATGTAAAGCCATAATGCCATGCATAGCATACATGACCAGACTGATTGATCAGCTTAAGGGAAGTTCTGTGTTCTGGGTGGAAAATTGTTTAAAAGTACCAGGCAGTTTCAGGATGTTTTTTACAGAAATTTATAATAAAAAAGGAACCTGTGGATCACTTAGGGAATGAGAAATCTATAACAAAACATGTTTTTTATTGGTTGCAGAGATATGTCCTCTTTGGAAATTTTTCTGAAATGCAAGTAAGTGCCAGAAAGGAAAAAAACCCTGCAGATACGCAACATTCTTTCTCTTCTTTCCAAATGCTTTTATCTCTTTGCTAATTACATTACGAATTCACTTCAGTCATCAATATGACACTGACCACACTCCAAAAATATTACATTTACATCAAATGAATGCTACCCTTGTCTATTAATAATCTCAGACAACAACCTTTCAATTCACTTCTTGAGGTTCAGTAGCCTACAACAGGATTTCAGTTCCTAAGATCAACACAGTTAGCATGTTGCTAGTGTTTATTTTTGCTATAATTAATATAATTTGAGTAATTAACACATATAAATGAGAAATATGCTTGGTATAATTATAAATAATATCATATTACTATTGCACTGACATGGAATATGTCCCAGTTAAAGCAATTTCAAAAATTTATGTAAAATACTCAGAGTCAATGTCATAAAATTTGAAAGCAGTTCAGGATCAAAGTATTCTTAAGGAATAAATCTCTGCAAATGCTAATATAAAGCAGAAATTTATAAAAAAGATTTGTCTTGTGAAGAGCAAGCTTTCTCAAGTTCATAGAGATTTCAGGGATCTTACTGAGAGATTTACAAAGATACAGTACCTGTCTTTCCTCATTTGTTGTTGTGGTAAAGACCGTCTAAGTCATAAATTCAGGAGTGACTCCTTTAAGAGAAGTATAGGAAATTAAATATAAGAATCATAAGAGAGCAACCTAACTGTACAAGAGATTTTATATTCCGCTACTGGAAAAATTTCACAAAGAAAATCTGGTGGCTTGTGGAGAAAAGCTGATAGTTAATAAATCAACATATCAACAAGGTTGAGAATACTTTCCTAAAAAAAACGTTTGTTGGGAAAAAAATGGAAAGATGCAAAATGCAAAATCTGAGGTTATTGGGGGAGATCTGTTCTCAGCTCTTATAATCAACAAACCGAATTATAACATAGACATGTCATCATGTTTATGACGGAAGAAAAAACCCTACTTCATATTAATATGAAAGACTGCATTTGAGAATTCTATTTCATTTCAGACAATAGTGAAGGTAATACCACGTTAAAATATTTCATCCTGCATCTGTATTATCAATGACTGCACACACAAACACAGACACACATGCCTGGAGTTCCAAAACAATCTAGTAGACCCAGTGAAATTAATTCGTGCTAAAATATCCATTTCTGTTTGTTTCTCACTGTCAAATAGTTTTCAAAATGAAAATTTAACTTGCCCAGCAGCAACTGAGGAAGGCATCGTTTCAATTCATGATATGAAATACAGATATTTCATTACTAGTTTTATTTTTAAATGATTCACAGCTGAATCAAACATTGAAAAATATAGAAAAAGAGTGTAGTTTTATGGTGCTATCATTCCAATCATAAAGAATAATGTATAGGATATTTCTCCTCTTTGTAAAGAAAGTGTTCTGGCTGGCATGGGTCTAAATCGTAGCTCTGAAATATTCAGGGCAGTGTAACAGGAAATAAAAGAAAATAAGTCAAAGCAGAGTTGGGAAAAATAATGACAAATTCAGTAAAACAACTTAAGGCAAAGTAAAAATGAAGAATATTTCAAGGTCCTCTTCCTCCAATTTAATTAATTTTATTTCTTTTTTTTTTTTTCCCTTGGTTACATCACAATATATTATTCTAAACTGTGTTACGTTACGTTAACATTAATCCATATCTATCATTTTGTGTCAAACGTTTATACTAAAAAATGAAAAGACAACTACAATACACAGATTTTTTTTGTAGTTTACTTCTAGCTTAGGGTAGCTAATGCTAAACTACACTCATGCCCTAGATATTACACTTTGAATTTCATGACCTTAGAGACTTCTATAGTACCCACTTCAGCTCTCTCTTCTCCAGGCTAAAGTTTCATAGTTTGTCTCATATGCTTGTCAAGTAACTAGCTTTGATCATCCTTGTCAGCTTCCTTCCTAACTTTTCTAAGTCTATCATCCTTAGTGGTGGAGTCGGCAATGTTAGGTTTACAGTTGGACATGATGATCTTTTCCAGCCTAAAAGATTCTATGAGTCTATGATTCTTATAAGCCCTCTTTATATATTGAAAGGCCACAATAAGGTCCTCCTGGAGCCTTCTTTTCTTCAGGCTGAACAGCTCCAACTCTCTCAGCCTGTCCTCATAGGAGAGGTGCTCCAGCCCTCCTCTGGACCACCTCCAACAGTGGGTCCAGCTCCAATGTGTCTTTCGTGTGCTGGGGACCCCAGAGCTGGACACAGTACTCCAGGTGAGGTCTCACTAGAATGGAGTAGAGAAGCAGAATCACCTCTCTCAACCTGTTGGCCATCCTTCTTTCTATGCAGCCCAGGATAAAATTTGCTTTCTGGGCTGCAAGCACACATTGCTGGTTCATGTCCAATTTTTTGTCTACCAATATCCCCAAGTCCTTCTCAGCAGGGCTGCTCTCAATCCATTCATGCCACAGTCTGTATTGATATTGGGGATTGCCCCAACCCAGGTGCAGGACCTCACATTGCACCTTGTTGAACCTCATGAGTTTCACATTAGCCAACTTCTCAAGCCTGTCAAGGTCCCTCTGGGTGGCATCCCTTCCCTCTAGAGAATCAACCACACCACTCAGCTTGATGTCATCCACAGACTTTCTGAGGGTACACTAAATCCCACTGTCCATATCATTAATAAAGATATTGAACAATACCGGTACCAATACAGACCCCTGAGGGACATCACTTGTTACTGATCTCCATTTGGACATTAAGCTATTGACTGCAACACTTTGGATGTGTCTATTCAGCCAATTCCTTATCCATCTAGCAATCCATCTCTCCAATTTAGAGGCAAGGATCTTGTGGGGGATTGTGTCAAAGACCTTACAGGAGTCAAGGCAGATGAATGATTTTGCTGCTATGAAAACAGAAAGAAAATGTCCTCTTATGATTTGGTTTTTTGGTTGTTTTTTTTTTTGTTGTTGTTTTCTAGTTCTAGTGAAACATAGCTCAGGTCTGTCCTCAAGTCTCATCTACTCAAAACAGTCTTGGCAAATACTTTAGGCTGGAAGAGTGGGCCAACAAGAACCTTATGAAGTTCAACAAGGAAAAGTGTAAGGTCTTGCATGTGGGAAAACATAATCCAGGAGTGCAGCACAGACTGGGATTTACATGGCTGGGGAGCAGCCCTGTGGAAAGGGACCTAGGAGTCCTGGTGGACAACAAGCAAGATATGAGTGAACAGTGTGCTGCTGCAGCAAAGAAAAAGCCAACAGGATGCTGGGTTGTATCAACAAGGACATCACCAGCAGAGAGAAAGAAGTCATTATCCCACTCTACTCAGCACTTGTTAGACCACACCTGGAGTACTGTGTGCAGTTTTGGTCTCTGCTATACAAAACAGATGTTGACAGGCTGGAGAGGGTCCAGAGAAGGGCCACAAAAATGATCAAACGCCTGGGAAGCCTGCCATATGAGGAAAACCTGAGAGAATTAGATTTGTTCTGTCTTGAGAAAAGAAGGCTTAGGGGAGACCTTATCACCATGCTCTAGTATCTAAAGAGTGACTACAAAGAGGATGGAGGCTCCCTTTTTACAAGAAGTCACATGGAAAAGACAAGGGGTAACGGGTACAAGTTACTGCTGGGAAGATTCCAATTAGACACAAAAGAGAAGTTTTTCATAACAAGAACAATCAACCATTGGAATAACCTCCCCATGAAGTGCTGGATTCCCCATCATTGGACACTTTTAAGATTCAGCTGGACAGGGTGCTGGGTCATGTTGTCTAGGCTGTGCTTTTGCCAAGAAAGGTTGGACCAGATGATCCTCCAGGTCCCTTCCAAACAGATATGCTGTGATTCGATGATTCTATCATTATCTTCAGGAGCCTAGTTCAGCCCTTCAGTCTTCTGCCTGGTGTTTTTAGTCTGTGCACGGATGTAGGCTCTTCCAGAGGAAAATTCAAAGGAAAGGTCTAACATAGGAGGTGACCCTCTAGGAAAGGTGACTTACTTTCCATTGATTTTGAAGGGGGTCAGGGAAAACTAACCAGCTAACGTACATGGCTAAGTTCAGTGCTTAGCTATCAGATATGAATATCTTCAAATTTTTAGTAGCATTCATTCATTCTTACAGCAGCAATAGTCCAGCAAGTGGGGATATGTTGTGGATGACTTCTTATCACCTACAGTGTGATGCACACTTCTGTTAATCTGCTTGGTGCTGAAAGGATGAGGGCACCTCCTAAACCCTTGGCCATATGAACACCCTTATTACTGTTATCAGAAGCAGCACTGACAGAAAATTTTAGCGAAAGAAACCTTAAAATACATCTTATAAGAGAAAAAAACCTCTTTATCTCTGTTTCTTGAAGTGGTTTGCAGTCTTCACAGCTCTTTGTACATACTACAGCACAACTTAAAAGTGTATTTCTGTCTAAGAACCATAAATCAATATCTAACTGGCTTCGTCTAATATAATTACTGTACTAAATTTCAGCTTATTTTATAAAAATAATAAGGCTATTCTAGTTTGCTCAATAAAGCAGACAAACTGGCTAGCTTCAGATATCTGCCAGAACAGAGATGGTCATCTTTTACAATGTCAAGCTGGATTTAGTTGTGGTCAGTGATATCGCATTTTTCCTGTTCATTGCTCACTACTGGGGGGGAAAAAAAAAAAAAAAAAAAGGAAAAAAAAAGGAAAAAAAATGTCCTTTCCCTTCTTTAATAGAGTATGGTCTTTTTATAGGACTACAAAGATCTAACATTCAAGTATTTCATGACTGGACCATGTAGTCCTAGGTCACCAGAAGCATATTATGCTGTGGTGAGGGGGTAAAGAGAGTCTTTGGCACTCTCTGTGCCTCTTCTTATTATCTTTTCTAAACAGCTCATCACAGCCTGGAATTGCTGAGCAGTATTATACTGAGCCACGCTGCCTTTTGATCACTGTTTGGACTCTTGCTGTGTTCAACATCTGAGCACGACTCACTTTGCAAGAAGTGATTTATCATTGCTGCCCTCTCACACAGCAAGATGTGCAGCAGTCACTATAGTTGGGCTTAAGCTGCACAGAGATATGCTTTGAATCGGAGTTTAAGAAATGGATGCAAAATCTCTGATGTGGTATACATGCAGGTTTTGTGCTTTTTGAATTACACTAGATTTGGAAAAATTTGGAGAAAGAAAATGTCTGATCAAGTTGTGTCCCATTTCCACTGGGATTTTCAGTGTTCCATAGTATGCACTGACGAGTATCTTTCCAGCTGTGCTCAGGTATTTATCTTATGCATGAAAAATGTAAGAGAGTATAAAACTAGGGTCAAAAAAAGAAAAAAAGCCCGATCAGTCTCTCATTTTAGTTATAGCTAAAGTGGCTTTATAAAATATATTTTCCCAAGAAATAAACTTAATATGGAATTAAATTCTACAAAGCTCCTGCTTAAAACAGCAGGATTTTCAGATGTATGGGAATGTTAATTTATGAATTTTTATTGTAAAATTGTATTGTGTTCATGCATGCTGAAAGTATAGTGTATTTGCAATGACCCATGAGATAACATATTTATGCAGCAGTTGAAATATCCTTGCTATAAATAAAATAATTGAGAACCCCGATGGTGAAAAAGACACATTCATTTAATGTCAGATTGAAATGTAAAGGTACCTACGTATTCAGTGGCAATACTGAAAAATTCTCAGACTGAGCCTTTTTTGTATATGAGCAGTGACTCAAACACGTTCAAAAGCCTTCAGGTTCAGCTGATCATGCCAAAATACAGAAAATTCACCCACCCAAATGAGGTGTGTATATATACATATCCAGAAGCAGGAGCACACATGTTGCATAGCTGAAAAATCTTGAGCTAAAATATACATGCTTATTTTGAAAATTCTGACAAAAATATTTTACCAGTTTGACAGTTGAAAAATGCTGTTATAGAGAAATTTGTCATCTGTATTTGGGAAATGTTTTGTTTTTGCTTGAGGTAGTAAAGAGAAGTCTGATTTCCTGTGCATAATACTCCAAAAGTACTGATGACGCCCATTTGGGTCTATTCTGCTGGAGCATCTCACAGAATAGTTTATTCACTGCTGTGGTCTCCCTCCACAGCAGGCTCTTTGTATTTCTAACATCAGGACCCTGGTGAAAGCACCAGAAAAGCAGCTGCCAGGCATGTTTCAGAGGAACGGCTTTTGAAGGTTAGGATTATTATGAGTATGGGAATACATTGGGAACATAGACTGGGGAGGGGAGAGAATCAAACATCAGTAAAGGAGGAAATGCAGTCATCATGGAAGAATAATGTAGGTGAGGTATTTGAAAGAACACAAAGAAAATTTGAAAGGTGTTACCAAAATGAAGATAAGTTCAATTCAATAACTGAAAAAAGTTTCAACTGAGATGATGCGTGAGGCAGAGAATTCAACCAATGATGAGAATGAAGGGTGGGAGCCAAAGACAGGTGGACAAACTGGCTGTACAAGTAAGTAGCAGTTATAATGATTTTGTTCATTAGAGGCTAGGCAATAAGTAATGTGGAAGAATGGATGGATATTCAACAATCATAATATAATTATGAATGTTATTATTAATGTTAATTCTTCCCTGTATATATAGCATGTGAAATGCTAGACCTCTTACATATTTTCACTGGGTAAATTGATAGCAGAGTGGCTGTCCCTCACAATTTATCTAAATCAAAATATCACTACAAAATGCTTATGTTTTAGATTAGAGCATTCAAACACATTTTCATCTGAGTTTACATATGATACAGACTTACATTTCTTAGGCTCCTCTGGCTTGGTACTCATTTAGCTCTTTCAGAAGCAGGTATAAATATGCATATAGTAAACTGAATTAACTGAATTCAGATATCTGCTTAACAGAAATCATGCTGAGAGTTGTGGTATGATTTCAGATTGCTCTGGCATGCAAGGGTGTAATTAAAGCCATTCCCTCATACATATACATGCACATACATATACACATGCATTTATGTGTACAGGTACACATATACATGTTTGTATAAACATACATATATCATCACATTATATTAGGTCAAGGCATAATATATATTTAAAATGCCCATTAGTTTACAAGTATAAGTATTGTCTCAAAGCAGAATAAAAAGAAAATAATTTAGGGTAACTATGATTTGTCTGGAATACGATCTTTTCTGTGTCCTCTGTGGGACTTCCTTAGAAAATGTTTTGTTATTTCTCATTACAAAAAGGAAAAAAACCGACCAAGTTATTTTTTTTTTAGCCTAAGAGATAATTTGAAATCTGATTTTATTAGTATGCCAAGTTTCTAAATATATGTGCTTTTGTTGTCTGTGAAGTGAATAATCTGATTTGGTAAATGGGAAAATTTGCATAGATATGTAAACTGGGAATTACACGGGAGGACTGCATTAACTTGATTTTATTTTTAAATTGTGTATGTTCTACTAAAGAGACATTAATTTGAAAAATGTGGTCAATTCTTCAGATGGAAGCATTCAGACTTGGCACCTGATTTCTGCTATGAAATATTTACACTCAATTGTTATCTAAATATGTTTTATGTTGCACCTTACACACATTTTCAATAATCTGTCTGTTTGATTGTGTAGGCTACACCCATCATCGTGGAGTGTGAATGCTTAATGAGTTTCTAATCTCCACAAATCAACTGCTCAAAGGAAAGAGCTAGCAGAAGATAATCTTTTAAGTCAAAATATAGTGCTTGTATTAGACAAAATACAAAGAGATAAAATACAGAGCAGTATACTCAGTGCTTCACCAACAGCAAAATATAAGAGGACACAGACAAATGACAACTCAAGTACAAATGAATATTTCATGTGTTGCTTGGAAGACCTCTCTTGAAGACTACAGCTCCAGAGGGGGCAAACGTCCTTTAGTACGACCGTTTTGCCTTGCTCTGTATACACTTATAGCTTGTTGCTCCTAATGTGTCAGACACCACAGCTAGCAATAAGAAGTCAGTGATGACTAGCTTTGCACATAACTTCTGGCACCAGGAGCCAAAATTTTTAACTATAGGCATCAGGGGTTGATTGATACCTTGTCATGAACTAGCTGGCTTGCTTATCAACACTATGGGAAGAATATTGTTACAACATCTGATGCTGTAGAGTCTAGAGCCTGAGACTGAAGGAAGACCATTACGGAGTAAATTTTTGCATGTAACATACAATAAAATTTGATGACTGGGTTGGTGAGGAAGAAGACGATTAAATCATATACAAACTAGCACATCAATGTCCCATCAAATAACCATGTTTTTTGTTTCTCAGAAATACAGAACTCTAAGATCTGACAGACACCATTAACTCTTCAAGATGGGTCAGGTAGGGTGGTCAGACTGGTAAACAATAAAGGCTGTTTGAAGAACTGATAAATGCCAGAAGTCATGTACCAACAGACAGTTAAGAGAGGGCTGCAAGGCATTGATCAGAAATTCTCTTTTCTCTTTCGATCAATAGCAAAGTTAACAACACCATCTGACTACAGCGCATGAAGTCAGCAGTATTAATTCCTCCATAAACTCAGCTTAAAGAAGTTTAATCAAAAGCAGTAGTAATATGTAGTTAGTTTGCCTCTATGAGGTCATAAATACAGATCATAATGTTGTCGAATATCAACACTGACTCTTTCACAACAGAGCAAGGAAACAGCTTACTAGATGCAGGGATCTACAAACAAAGATGCGAGAAAATATTCAATTTAAGAAGTAACTTGTAGTTAATTTATGTTGCTTTATGTCTTATTTTTTTCCTTCTCTTAAAACACAGGTTTGAACCAATGCAATTTATGCTGTTTCTCACCTTTCACTTGCAGAAGTCAATCTTCTTCCCTCTTTCAACTTTGGAAGAAAATACTCCATGTGAACAAATGCAATTTTGACTTTGCCACCAATAAAACCTTTTTTTATTTATGCCACCCAAAATGTCCCTGGATGGTAAAATTATTTGAGAACTGAAAATAAGAACATACTTCAACCCATTATATGTTTTTTACTAAAACCCTGAATCTGAACATCCTTCTAGAAGTTGTAACTTGAAATAGGACTGTGGATCCAGATTTAAATTTTACAAAGTGACCTTTTTGTTAAATCAGGCAGAATTAAAACCCCACATCAGACTGCCAAGCTCCAGTCTTTGAGTTTCTGAAACCTCCATCTAAATGTCATGGTTTGAGGCCATGTCTTGTTTTCTTTTCATGGTATAATACTGAGAAAATCTGCTAACTCTAAGTCATAACCCTTAGAGCTAACCTTCAGACTGGCAACGCCTGTTTAAAGCTTATTAAAATCAAACTGCCATGGTGACCACACCAGTGATACTAAATGGTACCATAAAATATGCCCAGTAGGTCATACACAGAAATTTGAAAGAAAAGACTGAGTTACATTGATAAAAATGAAAGATAAAAACCAGAGATATGTGTGTGCTCTGTTGTGCACATTATGTAAAGTTATTTCAGAAAGCATTCATCACATTCACATCTGATGCTCAAACAACTCAGCATTGCCCTTGAGAGAGTTTTATTACTTTTTGTGGTGTTTATTTAAATGCAATATTTTCAGTGTCACTCAGGCATTGCTTTCCAAGCTATAAGATGATTTCTACAATACTTAGGTTACCAAAACACAGGTATGAGCAAAATCAGCATCTTTTTCTGTGGAATTAAGGTCCTTTTTCAATAGGTCAAATTTTATATGGAATTTACTAATATAATACCAAAAGCAGTGTAAGATTTTCACTGAATTCAAATAAAAACCATATTAATCTTTGGAGACAGGGGCCCAGACTTCTGTAATGCTGAGCACGCAGCTGTAGTTTAACAAACACATAATAAATGTTTCTTCCCACCCAGCATAAACAAGGTCACCTCAAAATTAAATGTCTGAGGTAGATTTAACCCCCTACATAAACTCGTTCTGAAAAATATTTGCCTTTCTGTGACAGAAGGATAATACTGCATTAAAGAAATTAAATTTGCAATTCAATTAAAAACTTTTTAAACCATATACTCAGTAGAATTAAGAGTACAAGGTATTTCAGGCTGCCCTTGAAGAGTGTATACAAAATACAACTGAATGCCTCAGCCTAATTGGGGCTGCAGTCAATCATTGTGAAGCTCAGAAATGGGTAGTGTGTCTCATCTTAGTGCCTTAAGGATGGATTTATATCTGCCATTGGCATATAGCTAATCAGGGTACAAAATTCATGTTCTTACTAAAATTACTTCTAGAAAATCCTGTCCCTCATCATTGGAAATGGATGTGAAATGGCAATTCTAGCAATCTGACAATAGCACCCAGTTAAGGAAGGTAAATGCAGGTGAACAACGTGAAGTGGACAAAGATGTACACAGAGGGACGGATTCAGGCCGCAAGTAACAACTGGGTGTTATGGCCCCTCTGCTTAGTATGCTCCTGAGGACTCTTCCAGTGAGACTATCCTAATCTAACAACTTCATGCCCATGGCATAGTCCAGCCCTGTTTACTAACAGCCTTCATCATCTGCACCGATGTCACTGCATGAGCACGTAGACCCAAGCAAATTAGTGAACACTGGAGCATCAGCTTCTATAGAGGCCTCAGAGAGTCTCCAGAAAAAACTCCACTGCTAGTGACAGGACCATGGTGATATCACCACAGGAAATTCAGCTCTAAGCAAGCAGCTCAGAGGTGTATCAATCTGCCTCTAGTAACAGGAGAACACAATTACATTGCTGGAGGCAAATAAATTTATTTTTTCTTTCTCAAACCCATTCTGCAGGCACATTACCAGCAGCAGAAACTGCACTGCTCCAGCACCAGAAACTCAGCAACAGCCCACGAGTCTTCAGGTGTTAGTAGTGCTGGAAACTTGTACTTTTCTTAAAAGGCAGTCTCTCACATCCAAGTCCTGAACATTGTCCCAGAACAAGTAGCTTTTGCATTAAGGTAAATGACCATGCCAAACTTCTGCCAATCTGTAGAAGGCAAGTTCAGCATTGTCAAGCCTATGCTAAAAAAACCATCCACTAATGGACCCACTCTTTGGTGGCTGTGGCTGAGAACATGCAGATTAGCAGTACTGCTTTTCAACGGCACTGCTATCTATACCAAGCCCTTGCATGTAACAGCCATGGCTATTTAGTGTCCCTTGGAAGAGGTCATGCTCCCTATTCTACCCTGCAGTTGAATTCTGTATTAACAGCCTTGGCAACACTGTGTGAAACATCTGCATGTGTCAGAACTTTGACACCTTCCATCCAAATCAGCTCCTTGCCTGAGCTCTTGCCCATCAATAGCCATGCCATCAGTGTCCTGGCTGCTACCTGTCCTGGGCTGCCATGGTACTAAGGGCCATATTCTTATGCCTTTAGACCCTCATCAGTTCAGGCTGATCCTTGGCTTCTGCTAAGTAACCCCCAAGAATGCTTTGAGGGTCCTTTTGCATGTGAAAAGAAAAATACTTCTTTAGATTAGAGGCTAGTACACAAATCCATGCCTCGACAAATGCCAAAGAAGCAAACAGGTCTCTTTTCAATTACCTTCAGGAGAAAAATCACACTAAAGGTGTGTGCTCAGGCTGCTAAATCTGGTCAGCTTCCATAAGCAGCAATAGGAAATCCATGGGTATGTAAAAGAAAAAGATTTTTGTTCTTGTTTTTCTCTGGATATGTCATCCAGGTTTTAAAAGCAACTGTGTTAGATGACTTTTTCTGCCTCTGAGATATAATAGATGGAAGAAGAACCTAAAATATTTCTCTGAAGTTTTTTCTGTGTATTCTCATGGATAACCTAAGATTTTCTTTCTATACTTAGCAGTTGTTTTGGATCTTGTTAATATAACTGTTTCAGTATTTAATGCTTCTTAATTACATGAAAGTATTGTATTTGGAGGTACAAAAATGTATGAAAGATAAGATAAAAACTAGTGAAAGTAAAACAAACTAACATTTTTTTATTATAGCAGTCCCCAAAATACTGGAACAAGTGTTCACAGCCTTTCTTTCAAAGCTCTACTAAATAGCAAGATCAATAGAAAAGTCTAATTTACTTCTTTCCCCAACTTTGTTCTTCAAAGCCTTGTTTACAGAATTAGACCATCTGTTTTCTTGAAATGTTTATAAATTTTTAGAGTCAGCTTTGATATTTAGATTCAACAGAAAAGATAATAATTTCATTTAATTACTTCACTTCTTTTTAACAAGGTCATTTTTGCAGACAGTAAACAACTATAAATCGACTGCATAGTTTTCATCTTATTCTTACATACATGTATGTTGTCTTTGTATACAGTGTCCTGAATATATGAAAGAGTTTTCTGTGTCTCTAACATCTCTACCAAATCACAGTACCACCACTGCACCACTGAAATTTTCCAACATCAGTGTTATCACGTGGACCTATTTGGCCTCTCTATGCTGACAAAAAATAGAATGTAATGCAGAAATTAATCATTAAGCAGCTCTAAATGGAAAACAAATTACTAACTCTGTTGCTGAAGTTATTTTTTAAAAAGTAAAATCACTTTTCACCTCAGATTTTTACAATTTAAACAGAAAAATGTTTTGATTTCATTTCTTTGAAATGCCTAGAGACAAAATGATATCTGGCATTTTCTCATCTCCAATCATCCTTACATGTTTGTCTTCTCACATCAGTGACGGCCAGCATTGTAGTCACAATGTTGTTTTCTTAATTTTATTTTTGCTTCATAAAATACTTAATATTATTTCAGAATGTTGGAAAATGTAGGTTTTTGTCTTTGCTTCTGCTGAGATTAAATCGGGGTAGCTTACTTGGCTCATAGTTGTATAGCATAATGCCATTGGGATTGGGCCCTTTATTTGCAGGCAGTTAAGAGGCTTTGAAAGGTCAAAGTAACTCTGTCCTTCTTTGGTGATTGATTCCCTAGTTCACAATCTCAAAAATATTAAAAGATGTTTCTAAGTAAAATCAAGTATCACCCCAGTGCACATATATACATACTTGAAATATAGTTCAAAGGATCTATGTGCTGGTGCAAAGTTGTTTTTCTTAGTAGAAAGCCTCAATTCTAGGAATCAAGGAACCTTCATTTGAATATTTGGCTCGTCTGATAATCCACTACATAAAATCTGCCATGTGGTTAAGAAGATTTAGGTCCCGGGTGCTCATTGATTACCAGCTACTAGGGTCATAACACATCCTGCAAACTCTTGACAGTTTTAGAAATGACTAGTAGGCTACGCCAGGTTGGAACGACTAGCAGAAATTCAGAAATGACTAGCAGATTATGCCAGGTTGGAATGAGACTTCAGGAGCTAATAAAGCAAGGCATAGCAATAGATTATCCATAATGTGTTAGTATGTTCAGTACTAACTGTATGGAAGAAATACCTAAGCTCCTTAGGAGATATCAAGAGCTTGCAAAAACTAAATGAAATGTGGAGTGAAAAACCACTTCGGAAGCCTCTCCACTGAAGCCATAATCAAAACATTTTTGCAGCTAAGGATCACCCAAGGTAAACTAGCTTCATGTTTCACTAACTCATAAAAAGTTCGCTTACATGGAAATCTCTCTAAGCACACTCTACGTTAACAGACCACCAACCTCCAGAATCTACGGGACCTGCCTTTGTGATTCACAGTAGGACTTCAATTCATGGTTTCCTATCGAACCAATACTATGAATCAGAGCTGGAACTATGAATAAACTAGATTTTGAAGGAATACTTAGTGAAAGTATATTTCTTCCTTACAAATTTGATACACTTTTCCTGCACTAACTTTTATGGCTAATAATGAATTTATTTTAAATATCCACTGTTAACCGTCCAGTTATGATTGTATTACTTTCACAAAAGTGTGGAAAACATTGAACTTCCCAATGTTTTGATGTGATAAAACTACAGCACCTGAAAGTGTTGAAAAATGAAAGTGAGATTCATTTCTGCAGTTTTGGGAAACAGAAGATAATTCTGAGTTGGATCAACTGGAAGAAGAAGAATCAAGCCACAAAATATAAACGAAAATTGGAAACTCTTTAAGACTGCTCAAAAGAAAACCATGATCCTTCAGAGAAGGACAATCATATTAGGTAAAATAACCCAGTGACGTAGTCTAGAAGGAAAGTAAAATTATGCATATAAAAATAATAATACAAAAGAAAATTAAGAAATGAAAGAACAGAAAAGAATCTTGTAAGTCATAAAGATTAGGTCCTTTGAACTGTAGAAAACTATAGGGGAAGCAAAAGGAAAAGGAGAAATAACTTAGGAGCTGATTACAAAATAAAAGGGTTTTTTGTGTATGAAGAATTTAAATAATCTTAAAAATAGAACTGGCTTTTACAGAATAAGGTGGTAGAACAAGTAAAAAAACCAAGAAAAATTGTCCAGTAAGTGTTTTCTTCTAATAAGCATTATGTTTTTGGGAAATAAGAAAATATTTTCATAATACAATAAGTGCTTTCAAAATACACTACTTTCCATTTGAACAGGAAGTAGTATAGTATTGAGCAGAAATGCCTAAAGTACATCAGGGGATCTATATAGTTTATTTCCTAGAATTTTAAAATTTATGTTAGATTCTTCTATCATTTGTGTGGAATCTCTGTAAGTATTAGGACAACATGGTAAATTCTGAGATCTATTGTTTGGCCATTTGCTAGAGTTCAGATTAGCAATTGGCATGAGTTAAGTATTCAAAGGACTGTCAGAGTGACCCAAGAGCAGTAATACCATTGCTAGTTCAGAATGGTATTAATAATAAAACCACCACTGTTCATCATACTTTCCTAGGAAATAGATGTTGACAAACCAATTTGATTTTTTTTTTATGAATATGCTGGTTTAATAACTGTTTTCAATAACAGCAGTTATTTTTTAAGATATCCCAAAGTTTTATAGGAGGCTTCTGTGAACCTGAAAAACAGTATAAAAATGTAAGGTTAATAGAACTGTTCATTGCTGAAGTAATTTCAGAGCTTTTCTGCAGATATGGGTTATTAAAAATGAGGCTCAGCCAACAGAAAATGAGCGTTATAGACATTAACTAGATTAAAACTTGATTGAGAGGTTTCGAGATGCAACTGTAAATGGGAATCTTCTTAGCAAATATTCTACTGGGTTCTGCAAGGCTGAGTTCTTGGTTGTATTATATGCAACATTTTTATCAGTGCTTTGGAAGAAAACAAAAAATCATTATTAATGTTGTTTGTAGATGCCACATAGATTGTAAAAATGGAAAAATATTGAAAAGGATTAGAAGTACATAATGAGTAATCAGTTAAACATGAGCTCCTATTTCAAAAGAAGCAATGCACTCCTCTGCTGAATAAATACAATAAAATCTTATAATGGATCAGAAAGATCATATTCGCTTTGCTCTTTGTAGCAGTGCGAACGAATTGCGCAGTGATGCAATTTGTTCTGATGTCCACAGTTCCCAAACAATGTTGATAATTTGAAGGATGCAGAGAAGATGTATGGAATGACTTAAATATTGTGAAATAATCCTCACAGAAATTCTCTCCAGGACCTCAAAGCTGTTTAGCTTGATTAAAAAGAAGACCAAGGGATATATTAGTAGCTGCATGAAAAACAGGAAATTGATAAAACAAGGCTATTTAGTCAGGCTGACAAATTCCTAGTATCCAACCAATAGCTACATATGGAAAAAAATAATCTAGACATATTATATCAAAAAATAGGATACATACTACTAATAGGGAGGGTAATCAGTCCAAACATCACTCAACCACGGATGCAGGAGGTTCCCTTTAGCTAGATGTTTTTCAGTCCAAACTGGACATTTTAAAAAAAAAAAAATCTACCTTCTCTCTCAGCAAATTAATTCAGGAAAGAAAAACCTAATCTGAATTAGCTGAGTAACATCACTAGGTAATTCACTTTTGAGGACTTATTCTTTGTTGAGGAGCATTAAGAGCATATCTTGTAGTACTTCTACCATTGAGGCAGGCCAAGTTCAGTTTAGCTGTTACAGTGCACAAAGCCAACTTTTCTAATACTCAGTGCAGAACATTCCCTACACCTAGAACAGAACAAAGTCACTAGCTGTTTTCTGCAAGTGGTGTTGACATCTTTTCATTGTCTACTGAAGCAGTGAAATTATTTTCAATGTCAATGGACTGAAATGAAGAATGTGAGAGGAAAAGCCTATGCTGAAAATGGATCTCTGCAGTGGGTTTATTTCCCTGTCTATAGGGTTCACTGCCTCACTGTTTGGGCTCATGTCCTTTACAATTGCCCCAGTATTCCTAGACTCCAGGTACTCATAATTCATAGGGTTCACTGGAGAAATGAAAAATTTGGGACTGAGTTTCTACAATTTTCTCTAACATGTCAAAACAAAAGGAAGTTACAGATTCTTGTATTTATGAGGTAGTAACATTCTTGAAATCAGCTTGAAACTATTCAATCGTTGACTGCAAAGAAATGAATACTGAGACCCAGCTTATGGTTCAGTTAACAGAATGACTTCTGTGTAAAGAAATGCCATCTCTCCTGGAAATATGTTTGCCCTTTGCCCTAAAAAGACAATTTGTTAGTTACTTTCTTATGAAGGCTGGAGATAAAGTTGCCAAAAATATTACTGAATAATTGAAGATAGTCAACACCATCCCTTTCCTTAAACCAACTCCATCAACATGAAGAAAGTGTGCACATGCAAATCACAGCACACCTATTCTTTTGTAAGTACAGAAGTAGCTAATTGCTGATCTACAGTAGCCTGATCTTCAAATGCAGTCTCTTTCCTTGTGATTCCTTTCCGTAGAGAAACAATTTTTTTACTACCCTCAGAATCTTATTGCAAAAGCTTTCCTAAGTAAACTTTTATAACATCAAAATTTTGAGCCAGAAAAAAAATATTAAAGGTACAGGACTATTAAAATTAGTTTAAAAGAAAAGCTTATGTTTTTGCTAAGGCTCTGAAGTCTGGAACAGTGTTCTAGGATCAATGAAGAAAAAGGCACCAGCTCAAGATTTATAGTCACACCACTTCTTTTTATTCTTAAAATAACAAATCTTGTGCTGGGGAAAACAAAAAGGGGGGGCAGGGGGTGAGGGGAGGAGGTAGGGGATGAGGTCCATTCACTACAACACTACAACACGGCAAATAACTAATATCCCAGTAATTCAACTTTCTGTTCAACCCCAGAGCATTGTTTAGTCCTTCAGTTGACAGTGAAGGTCAGTGTATAACTGGATAGTGGTCATACTTGCAAAGCTGAAAATACCAACATTCTTTTATTTTATTACTTTTTGTTTAATCTATGAGACCAAAAAGATAACTTAAGACTCAATACACCTTTTAAAATGTCATAACAGCTGTTAAAAAACTTACTGTCCAGACTAAACAACATTCTTGAAGTTTCTACTGAGAAAGGTCAAGAAAATGTGTTCCTTTGTGTGGAAAACAAGTTTGATCATGCCCTCTGGGACCATTCTATTCCTTTAAAACCTTGTGTGTTTAGTATAGTTATAGCCCTAAACTAGTAAAAAGGAAGTTTTCCCAACTGGACCTTTGCCAAAAGTATATTGTTGTCAATATGCAATATAATAAATTATTGAATCAAAGGCTTTTGTTTGGGGAATTTTCAGTAATATTATATGTTTTGTGTAAATAAAACACACGGAGATTTATATACCTAAATATAAACAATCAATGTGTGTGTCTGTGTATAAGCAAATTATGATAGTAACTCAAACAGGTCCAATTCAGCAAAACACTTAATGATACGCTTAACTTCAGGCAAAATTGAGGATAATGACACTATCAGGATGCTTAAAGGTCTTTACAGATTTTGATGAGTCAGGACGACAGAGATTTTCAGCCTTTCTTCTGACAATTCCCTTTACATCTATTCATTTTAAGTAGTCTCAGTGCATGTTCCACCCAACAGAGTATGTTGTTGTTTGCTGTTTTTTTCACACTGGTTTCTGACTATTTTAGTAGAATATTATAGGATCGATTATAATTCCTTTTTTAGGAAGGTTAAGTATAGAGACATCGAGCTTCCTAAGTTGCTGCTGGTAAAACTGTTCTGCGCAAACATTAGATTTAAAGCATCAAGGGAAGAAAATGACTGTTCTGACATGTAATAGGCTAGAACTCGCATGAGCTTCATGTCAGCTCAGTGCTTCAGGTCAGTTTCACTGTAGTGGCACCATCGCCCTTCAGAGGCTGAGGTGAATCCACTGGGCCTAAACCAAAGTAGGCAACTACAGAACTGTGCTGGACTGAGTGACAAATAAATACATGTGTTGTAATTAGCTAGATATTTCATTGGTAATGTGCTGACTGGAAATCAGGGATATTGAAGGACTGAACAGTGATTCCAAGCAGCACTTGGAGAAATCATAAAACTCAGCTGGCTTAATAGCATTGCCTTTGTAGGATTGGTAATTGCCATTTTTGGTTTATTTAATGGAAAAAATCAAAATTTATCTTTAAAGCAAAGCTAAACAATGCACAGAAGAGTTTTTCTGCTCATGAATTACCACAACAGATGAATATGCTGAGCATCATTTGAAATTCAGCTTTGATCACGATTGAAAGACATTTAATCATCCTAACCCAAGTGTTGAAGTGTATATTTACTCAGAAATCCACACAGCAAAATCTTGGGCTCTGCCTGCAAAACACTGAAGAAGGATGAAGTCAAACTATGAGATCAGTTAGGCGCGAGTCAAGCTTGAAGAGGATAGTCTTTAAAACCTTTTCAAACTGCTCAAATTTCTGATAGGGATTATACGAGATTGTTCCTGGTATAGAAAAGAGTGGACTTGGTGACTCAGAACCCTTCCACTCTACTTTGTTCTACCTTGTGACTGTGGTTTCTCTCACTTACCAAAGACAGATTTAGTAGAGCTGACAAAGGAAACTGTAAATTCTCACCTTTATCTTTTTCTTCTCTTTCCACACTTCTCTCCTTAACTCTGTCTTTTCAGAAGGAATAAACCCAGATCTCTCATCCTGTATTCCAGCTGCCCAAACACTTTGTTACCCTTCCTCTGGACTTGCTCCAGTTTGACAATCGTTTTCTTGTACTGAGGACACAAAACTAGACACAGGACTCCAGATGTAGCCTCCCAAGTGCCGATTAAAAGGGAAGAATCACTTCCCTCACCCTGTGGTCTCCAGTCTTGCTAATACATCCTAGGACATGACTGGCTTTTTTTGATGCAAGGGTACACTGTTAATCATGTTTAATTTGTTGTCAATCAGAAATGCCTGGTCCTTTGCTGTGAGGTTGCTTTCTAGCTGGGCTGTTTTGCTGCATGAGATCCCAGGTGCAGAACTTTGCCTTTGCTAAATTTCCTGAGGTTCAAGTCACTCAATTTTTTCCAGCTTGTTCAGGTCTGTCTGAACAGGAGCCCTGTCCTGCTGTGTGGTAACATCCCCAAACTTGCTGACCCTCCATCTCATTACCCATGCCATTAATAAAGCCATGAAGCAGAACTGGCCCCACTGTTGACCCCTAAGGAGCATTGCTAGTCACCAGCCACCAGCTGGACTTTGTAGCAGTGGTCATTACCCTTTGAGCATGACAGCCCACTCAGTTGCGCACCCATCTGATTGTCCTCTTTCCTGGTCTCCACCTCTCCAGCTTGGCTGTAACTTGAAGTAGACACAAGTTTGCCTCCATTGTGCTGCCCAGGGGATGGACCTGCTGGATGGGTTGCTTCCCTGTCCTGGCTGATCTTTGGTCAGACGTCTGAGCTGTCTCTGACCATGTCCCAACATGGACCAACCACTTTATGTACTAGGAAACTTCTCAGTTTCACCATTCAAACCAAGGTCAGGCCAGGTTAGTTTTAACAAATTTATAATTCACAAAACATTTAATCAGTTACTAACATCTGAGGTAACCAGATATATTTAAAATCAGGACTTACTGAAAATTAACTGTATTTCAGACATGGAGAAAGGATGATGCCCTACCATGAGAACTGTCAAGGCTCAGCAAGGGCTGGCAGCTCCCTGGGATCAGGCCGCTGGGAATGTTGGGGGCTCCTCATCCCTGGGGTTGGCAGGGCTGTGCCTCCCTAGCCAGGAGCAGGGCAACCAGGGTGCACCAGGACAACTCCTGTCCCAGGCATTGGGAACTTCCCTGGGGATGGGGACAGGCTGAGGCTGGGCCAAGACGTGAATCAGTGGGTTACCCCACCTCAGCAGTGTCCATACCTGGGCAGGGTGAAGCTATGAGGAGCTGGAGACCAGCCCTACTGCAGCATCACCAGGCCAGGGGCTGATGGCCCTGAGGGGCTGACATGGGTTCCTGGGTCCTGAGCAGGTGGGGGGCCCCCAAGGGGCCAGGCAGAGATCACCAAGCCATCATGTCTCTGGGAGCCCTCAGGGCCGTGACAAGAATTGGGTATTTTACTTTTAAAATATAAATTAAATGTAACATCCAAGAATACCCCAGTAAGGAAGACTAAAATATGGAACTAAATTTGTCTTGAAAGTGGAACAACTGAAATCCCAGGTGTCCCATCTCCCTTTAATATTTATGTTGCTGTCAAATGTATTTATCACTCCTTTATCTACAGATCACCCTGTCCATTTCTGCACCCTCACCTTCCTTGGGCCTTGCAGCACGGTGACTGTCAGACAAAGGAGAAGCACCAAAGCACCAGAGAACAATTTGCAGCACTAAATTAGTCTGTAAAACATTTAGGAATGTGTTAAGAAAATGAATTGTTTTCATTGTTGTTGCTGTGGGGTCTTTTTTATTGTCTACTTAAATGAATGCTTTTCTGAAAGACAGGATTCATCTATAGTTGTTATTTGTCCCACTGCAATTACCTTTACTCAGGGGTGCTTTACTTACATCACTTTCTGTTACAGCATAAGTTCACTTTGCCTGATACTCATATTATTTGATGTGTTACTTTTTTGTACTTTAGAATAAAGAGAAACTTAGTTTAATGGCAGTTTGACAGCTTTTCCTCCAAGTGACAAACTAAAATTGATCAAATGTACATTAGAGCTTTTAACTCTGAATCATGTGGTATCCTGTAGGGAATGCAGCTGGAATAAGCCCTGATGTATGAAAAACACTGCATTGATAACCAGATCATTCACACTAAACTTCTCCTTTTATCTGCTTGACTGGCTTCACTAGATTTAAAAGTGGTGTCCAGGGCATCTATAATAGCTTCAGATCAAAATCCTTTGAGTTCTTTGGCGCAGTCCTCTTGTGTAGTTAAAACTCAGGTACTACGGTTTGAGTATTCAGAGAGTACTGCTCAGTCAGTACTATAAAAGTCCTGATTTTCTTGTACACAAGGAGGGGTTTTTTAAGCCAAAAATAGTATGGCACCCATTAAAAAAAAAAAAAAAAAAAAAAAAAAAAGGAAAAAAAAAGAAAGCGGCAGAGTGGGATTTATTTTTTTTTTGTTTAATAAAGTTGAATGTTACACTAGTATAGTGTCAGTCATGACGTTTAAAAGTGAAAAAAAATCATTTTCTCTTCAAAATTATAACACTGATTTATCCCTTGCTTAGATTGACATAGGTTGGGAGTAACAATACATCAATACGTGTTCAGCTATGTAAAATGGGCATGAAGAAGTATTTAGTTACAATGCTTTTCTGATGGTTTGTTGCAAGGTTCCTTTTATATTCACAGCTTTTTGGATTCTATGATATATAGCAAATGTTTGCAGACACCTTGAGGATGAAGCAGTTTCTAACCATAGTGAAGTATTAACAGCAACATATAATTTTTTTTCCGTGTAGCTCCTTCCCTGTAGTCTATCCAGTGAAATTGTAAGGTGAAGTGTACATATTCACTCTAGATTGATACTTATGTTCAGCAAATGAAAACCCTTGTTCTAGAAATCCACAGAGATTCCTTCTAAAACATAAAATGTCCTTTGAAACCTATGAAGTATCATACGTCAACAATTTGACTTCTTATCGTAGCATCAGGTTTATTCTTTACTCCTCTTCATCGAACTTGAAATCTTCCTGATTTTTGGAGACATCTTTTTTCCACGGTAGGAACTAAGAAGTTTTATATTAACCATCTGTGAATAAATAAGTGAAGTTTATTTCTTGACAAATCAGACTCCTTTTCTGCATTTTGTCAAAGGCTCTCCGATATAGAATATGGACTGCCATCCACAGAGCTGACATACGCACTTTACTGAGTTATTATTTCTCTTTCATTGTAGTGATGCAAACATCTATTTGGCAGTTATAACCTCATGGAGTACTCATTTTGAGGCAGCTTTGAATACGACACTCTGTCAGCTGTCAGTGTTCTCCAGATCGAAGTATTATTCTCCTGTTACCTCACTTCTATTTTCTGCTCTCTTTGAAAGAGTAGTACTGGGGGAATGTCATATTAAGATAATTCTTATGCCTGATGCATTGTCCTCTTCAAGAAAGTTTCCTGCAGATGCAAACCCCATGTGATGTAGGTGCTGTGTAAATGTCCTGGTCTGTCTGCAAGTAAACAAAGCTTGCCTTCCTATGTATCCAGGCATTAAGAGTATGCCACTTGATACTATCAAAAGGAAGAAGAAAAGTCAGAGCAATTGTTCCAAAAACAAAAGTTAGGTGCGCATACTAACATTTCAAAGAACTGGGATTCAGGAACAGGAAGGGTTGTTGCTCTTAACTTCAAAATGGGGCCTCAGATTTAGAACTGAAAGGATGACAGGAAAAAAAAAAATTAAAGCACATTTTGTGTTTCTTTTTAATGCACAAGTTTGTGTTGATAACTGCTTCTCTGGATTCTGTTAGTCATTTACCTACTATTTTGTTACCGTGGGCTGAACAGGCTGCAATTGCAAATGCAATGCCACAGTGAAATGAATACCTAATCTAATTCCAAAGGACATGCTTTCTTCTTGTTTTGTTTTTGTTTTTTGTTTTTTTTTTTTTAAAAAAAAAAAAGGTTGGGGGGGAGAGAGACAGGTCTTGTAATTTAAACATGTCAACAAAAAGGGATCAGGATGGAATATTAGATCTATATGTTCATTAAATTACTGTGTAGCTCAAACTGCTTTTCTATGGAGGATTTTCAATTATGTTCAGAATGAATGTCAGTTCAAAAGTACAGAAGTAAAAGGAATGATTAGTGATGATATTTCTGCACACAAACTACTGAATGACTTTGAGACTGTATAGAACATTCTGTACTGGGACACGGGAAAGGAGGAACTGGGCAGAAAGGAAAAAATTATCTAGGTCAGTGGGAATAAATTATTTAAGCAACTTATTGTTCTCTTCTCTCACTTCACCCCCATTTAATTGTGGTTTTAAAAGTCAGCTGTAGAATGCTATAGCCATAGATGAGTTTAGGAAGTTCTTTTTATCTTTTTATATTTGCAGTATCAGCACCATTTGCATCAGGAGATGATTTTTGCTTCCTGCAAAGAATACCCACACAATTCCTGGCAGCAGGATTGTGTGCAGTCAGGGTTCAGCACCCACTGGCCTTCAGTGGCTCTGGTTCTCAATCTGAGACTGCATAAAACTGTAGAAAAGTTGGTTGGAAGAGACCTCTTCAGGGGATCAAGCCCAGCCTTCATACTCAAAGTAGGATTATTGCCAACACTAGGTCAGGTCACACCTGGTTTTTCCTAGCTGAGAATCAAAAACTTACAAAGCTGAAAGATCCACAACTTCCCTGGTCAACTCATTTCACTGCTGCACTTAATCTTCCAGCAGAAAAATTATTCCTAATGCCAAAACTGAATGTCCTAAGCCAAAAGTCATATTCTGCACTTCAGACTCGCTGAGGAGACCAGCTCCAGTACAAGTAAGTCCGCACTGGGGAAGGAGATCAAGGCGCAAAGGGCCAGCAAGGAGATCTTCTTGGGGCTCTTGAAGCCTGGGGAAGCGGCTAGCTCGTGCCAGCACTGGCAGCTTGGAGGAGGGCTGCTGACGTGGCAGGGGCAGAGCCAGCACCACCCGCGGCAGTTCTAAACGTGCCCTTCCAGACCGCAGCAACAGGTTACTGCACACCGAGGAACTCAGTCGGCACTCAGCGAGGTAAGTTCAACTCGTGGTAACTGGTCCCCCTTCTGGCTCGAGACACAAACTCTTACTCAAGTAGTGGTGGTTGCCCTCCCAGAAGAGGACCTAGCCATGGTTACCACTCGTCCGAAATCCCTTGTGAGAAGACGTATGGCGACCCAGATGGAACTTCTAGAAGAACATGCAGCTGTTGAGGTCTCTGGCTACAGGGAGTGC
>VYXH01002861.1:0-15981 GCA_013397275.1 Burhinus bistriatus | reverse complement strand
GGCAGCCAGGGATCAGGTTAGGATAGCTGAAGCCCTGATAGAATTAAATCTGGCCAGGGACGTCAAGGGCAACAAGAAAAGATTCTACAGGTACGTCAGTGATAAAAGGAAGACTAGGGAGGATGTGGGCCCGGATGAAAACGGGAGACCTGGTCACCTGGGACATGGAGAAGGCTGAGGTACTCAATGACATTTTTGCTTCGGTCTGTACCGGCAAGTGCTCTAGCCACACCACCCAAGTCGCAGAAGGCAAAGGCAGGGACTGGGAGAATGAAGAACCACCCACTGTAGGAGAAGATCCGGTTTGAGACCACCTAAGGAACCGGAAGGTGCACAAATCATAAAATCATAGAATCGTAGAATGGTTTAGGTTGGAAGGGACCTTAAAGATCATCTAGTTCCAACCCCCCTGCCATGGGCAAGGACACCTCCCACTAGATCAGGCTTGGGACTAAATGATCTTTAAGGTCCCTTCCAACCCAAACCATTCTATGATTCTATGATTCTGGCTGTGGCAATCATGCTTCCATATCCCTATGTCCCTGTACAGATACTGTCTGGGATGGTGTGGTTATGCTTGATAGGGCCTTATAGCGTTGGAATGTAATTGAAATTCTTTCCAGTTCTACTTTTCTATGATTTTAAGGCAATTGAACTGTCACTGTGAAAAACCTCCTCTGCCACGTGATCCAGAAGACATCATCTACTAAAACTTTTATTTGATGGCTTCCTTCCTGCATATATTACAACCATTTTTTTCAGTAATGATAACAATGATAAGCTATAGGATGAAGATAATACCTTTTACCCATTCCTCCCCAAACTCCTTAAAAGCTGAAGTTTTCATTGGCCTTATTCATAAAGCAGGAGACAGAGGCACAGGAAAGTTATGGGATTACTGAGTGTTCATAAAGTACGCTGGTAGCAAAAATGGCCACATAATCCAGGCCACATAATGTATCTCCCAGGCCTTTCCCTAGCTGCCGGACCACATTATTTATCCAACAAATTATGCTGATGAAGATGGAGTACTCAATTCACAGCTCTGACACAGCTTGTTTTTTCTTGTAATATAAAGAAACCATAATTCTCTGAATGCAGAGGAAGTCCTGGCTGGTGGAGATCCAAGGTAAAATCCATTCTACTAATCTCTTGCAGAATACAGGTTAATACCATCTCAGAATTGGGGCCGTGATGTTAAAACATAATTACCTATTTTTTCCTTTGGTGAAAAACATGTTGTTCTGATTGTGAAACTGTCTATAATTTGGTTTGGTAAAGTAAGAATACTTGATGTCAACAGAAACTAATATTGTCTAATTAATTAAACCACCTCATGATGTAATATGTAATAGAATATGTTTTCTCACAGTATTATGTTTTCACAGAACTACCACTCACTGTAAAGGTTACTATCTTTCTTTTCAGTATAAAAGCTAACTGTAAAATTTGAAACCTTTCTGGGAAATTGCTTGGATACACAAAGAACATAGGAGTCTGTTTTTCAATTTTCAGTGCTTTCTGAGCTTCATATAAAGTTTTCTGTCAGCTCCTCTTGGTTCATAAGAGAGTAGATGTGCAGAATCAGGTCCTCCAGGGTTGTGGTTTATTTTGCAGCTTTCTCACAACCTTTATAATTGCAGATGTACATTAAGATAAAGTGTTAGATCTTTTGCAAGAGTCTCTTACAATTTGTAGATTCCCATGTTGCTCAGTTTGCTGTTTTATAAAGAATGCCGTGTATTCAAGAGCAAACCAGGTGAATGCCACGAAAGTGCTGCCTTTTCAATGCCTTCTTGCTATCTGTGTTTTTTAGAGTGCTGTGTAAACAAACAGCTATGTCACACTTTACAAATGAGTAAGGAGGAAACAGCTTGGCTGTCTTGATTAATCTAGTGTTGTTTTGTTATGACTATCAGTGTTTGTATTGGAAAAACATCTGAAAGTCTTATGAAGAGATGAGTGCTTCATCATGCTGGATATTCTTCACATATCCAAAAGCTTGGTTTGTGCTCCAGTGATCTTACCGTGCCATTTTCCCCTCCTTCCATCTTCTTCTTCTTCTTCCCTTCTTTCTGTATCAATTGCAAGCAGCCTGTGCTTGGCAAAATTAAAAAATGCCATACACTACACTCCAGACAAAGTAATTGCAGAGACTTCAAAGAAGAATTTCTTCAGTCTTCTAGTTGCAATTAGATGCACAACACTTCAGGAAAAATGTCTGTAAGGGAGGATGGTAATCCAGCATGCTAGTGAGCAACCTGATAAAACCTCCCTTCACCCAAGGCAGATTGCCTGCACCCAGGACCCTGCCTTCCCAGAAGTGTCAGAGCAGACATCGACAGCTAAACCTGAATGCTTTATTCAGGATAAACAGGCTGTGGAATTGCTGCACAGCTGTGTTCACACCTCTTACTGGTGCCAACCAGCTAATAGCAAGATTAGCATAAGATGGATCAATATAATATGGAGGGAAAGAGAAGCATAAGTATCAACACCATTTAGACTGATTTGACAGCTTTCAGTGTGTTTATGGCAGCAGGAACCTGTATGCCATGCAGAGATGGCATGTACACATATTGGGGTGTGCAGGGCAGGCATGTGTGTTTGACAGCTGTGAACATGCCCACAGAGTAAGAGCTTCAGCACTGGGCATAAATTTGTCTAAGAAACAAGTGACACATTTGTGTACTGTTTAACTGTGGTCAAATAATATCTATAATTTGTCACTCAAATTGTTTGAGCAATAATTTCTCACGTTATAGATCCAGCTCTATAAATTAGTCAAAGAGCATTTGTTTAATAATTTAAATCCCTCTGTGTTTCAGGGAACTGCTGGTTAAATTATTGATGGTTATTTCTACATTATTCACTTGGCTTTAATAAAGCACCTGAAATGTTGGTCTGACTAACTTTGCTCCCACTGGTATTGTAGCAGTGTGCTATACATACCTCAATCTGTTTTGATGCACCTTTCTGATGGTATTTGATTCACGACATATCCATTAATGGCCTTGTTGCCAAGTGCACTTACTTCTTAGACTTCCCCTTCCCTGGTTTGTAATTAGTGCCTTATGTACTCATTTATAAAAATCTTACACATGATCTAAATATTAGCAAGAACTAAATGTGATACAAGTGTGAAATCACCCACGGTTTACATAGAGCCTGATCACAATGACAGAGTCTAATCAGAGGCCACTTTAAAGTGTGAAACTGCCTGTCACAGCTTAAATCAGTTTGATTTATTCTTCTTTCTTACCCTTTTTGAAAGTGGGGTTTATGTTTCCCCTTTTCCCGTAAGTGGGAAGTTCACCAGTCTGCCACAACTTCTCAAATATGATGGATAGTGGCTCTAGCATCTTCATCCGCCAGTTCCCTCAGGACCCACAGATGCATCTCATCAGGTCCCATGGGGGAAGTTGTGGAGGCCCACATCCCTTGAAGTGTTCACGGCCAAGTTAGATGGGGCTTTGAGTAACCTGATGCAGTGGAAGGTGTCCCTGCCCATGGCAGGGGGGTTGGAAGTAGATGTTCTTTAAGGTCCCTTCCAACTCAGCATTCTATGATTCTATGATTCTGTGATTCTATGATTCTTTCGCAGCAGTGAGGGAAGATCAGAGCAGAACTCTTCTTTGATCATCTTTTGGGTTTTAAGGCTTTTTGATGCCTAGAATGCCGCCTTTTTTTTTTTTTTTCTTTTTTTTTGTCATGGAGATCAGAACACGCAGGGAAAACCAGTTGCTTCAGGGAGGACTATGGCTGTCCTTGGAGGTTAGGACACAATGCTCATTACTGATAAACCAGTCTTCTCTCCTGGGTGACAAAGAAAAGAGAAAGAAAGGACAGCTATTGCCTTTTTCCTGATGTTTCAGATCTTTGTTTCATCAAAATGACCTTTAAAAGAAGTAAGAAGGAGAGGAAAAGTGCAATTCAAAACAAGCAGTTTTCATGCTGGTGGAAATACATTTACGCATTCAGCAGCTGAGAAATCAGTGAGTGGCAGGGTTATGGTGAATGCCCAACCCAAAGTGACCTGAGAGGCAACATGTGAAAAACACATCAGTCTGAACTAATATTAGCTGTACAGGGGAAGTCTACCCTGCCACCAAAGAGAGGATCTAATCCAGGCATTTGAAGCTTGCAGTTCAAGACAGTGTTCATCTAATACTCTGCTACCATTTGTTGTTTCTTTCCTTTTAGCTCAGCCGTGATCTTTCTGGGATGGTGCATGGGTCAGGTCTGCACAGCACTTGTGGCTTCCCTTGCACTTTGCATGCCATCAGGAGAGGTCACATCAAGCAAGACTTCACAAGGACAACAGAAGCGCCAAGTGCCCAGGCTTGATTGCATCCAGCAGAGACACAGATGCAGGGCCAAGAGAAATTCTCCTGAGTGCCTGCCAGCAGCTCAGTACAACAATGAAACCAATGAAGCTGGGAGGGAGGAGCTTCACAGCTGCTGGGCTGACTCAGTCTAAAATGATCATTCCCTGCACTTTTAAAAGCTTGTCTGATCTTCAGCCTAGCTTCAAGAAATTCCTTGCACGTTTCATCCCAGCTATTAATTTCTGCACTGTTTTGGTTCTCTCTTCATGTGTGCTGTGAATATATAAACATGTGTCTAGGCAGTTTCGCATCAAGTGAAACCTTAGAGAAAATAGATATTAAGCTTTATTGTTTGTTTAGTTGTTTGTTTAAAGGCTTTTAGCCAGACTCCCTTTGACACTCACTATGTGTTGAGTAGGAGGGAGGCTCCTTGTCTGTAGCTGAAATTGGCAGTTGATGCTCCATGTGGCCTAAGATGCAGCAGCAAAAGTGTGATCTAAGTTAGTCAAGGGAAGCTAAAATGGAGGCAGAATTTCTTTTAGTTAATCCTAGATGGACAAATTCTTAATTCCCTTTGCTATCAAGGACTGATTCCTACAATGTTTCCATGGCATCTATGAATTCTCGTCTGCCTCTGACACTCCCAGCTGTGTCGACGTGGGAAGTTCCTGGGGAAAGTCCCTCCTTGTGCTTGTGCATTGAACAGTCCCAGGTTGTGGACAATGTACATGCAAAAATAAAAACATGGCAAATTTTCCCTTTCATGCAGATTTAAATTTTTTCATACTCTCTCCCTTAGGATCAGCCCTTGAGGGATTTAATGAAGAAAATCTTTCAACATATATTTAATTTCAGTTGCAGACTTCAGGTTCATTGACTTCTGTAGGACATAAGCATGCACAGAGACATGTCTGGTGCAAACAAATGCCAAAGGCAGAACAGAGAAGTAGGTGGATTGTGGGTGCGATCAGTTATGTCAAATCCTATTGTCTTTTACTGAAATAGAGCCTCAATGTTTGGTATTTTTTACCTTGTTTTCCTCTTTTTATTTTGTTCTAAAGGGCACCGTATAGATACATTTTACTCACATGCTTTGTTATATCCAAATATTTGCTGCTGTTAGCCACATTCCTCCCTTCCCATAGAGAGAGAACACCCACTTCCATACTCTTTCTGCATCTGGAAACACCCACAGATGTTTGCTCTGTAAAACCACCCTCTATTCCAACAGCAGAGTGCCTGTAGCTACATTGAGAATCATAAATTAAAATAACCTAGGAAGGCCAACACATGTGGAAAACACTGCAGAAGCAGGGAAATAATCCTCTGTAGAGATATGAATGCTTTCATTATGATGAAACGGATTCTGAGGCCAATTTGTCTAAACACTGCTGTGCTTTAGAGTACTCAAAGAACAACAGTATTCAGTCACAATGACGTTAAAAAAAACCAAACCAGCAAATAAAAATGCTCCAGGTTGCTCAAGGGATTGAAAAGGTGCACCTAAAGTCTCTGAAAAGACAGCCAGAGCCCTGACTCAGTGCATCTGAAATTCGAGGTCTACCTAAAGGTCAAAATACAAATGTAGACATCTAACAGTAGGCAAGAAAAACTGTACAGCAGTTATTCAGCTAGTGTAGTCATGGTGAATTGTTATTTGGCACAGGTCTGAACCAGAAGCTCCTGTCAATCCCCCACCCTTCCTATCACACTTGAGACCCTCCATCCCCTTCCTCCCCAGTGCTGTGTTGGGCTGAGGCTGAAGTGGCTCTTCCTTCCTGAATTGGGTTTTGGTGTGACCAAGACAGCAGCAGTCTCAGGAGAGCAGGAGAACTGATCATTTTCTCACTAGCTGGAACTGAAGTCTCACAAGGATTTCTCTGAGATTTTGTCATTATCAAAACTGAATCTAAGCCTTGAAATGATTCTGAGCCCAGAGTCTAGAGTCAGATGTGGGATCCTAACATCGTCTACAGACAACGATCAACTGGAAACAAAAAAAATGGCTCCATTTGTTCACTTACAATATGTATCACAGGAATGCTGCAAATATGAACTCTGGTCATTAGAAAGGGGCATTTCACTTTGAAGATAAACACAAGATGGCACACAGGCTCTGAAGAGTTCAGACATAGATGCACTTAATGAAAAGTGGTCACAGAAACTAAAGTCTTGTTATCCACTTTCTTAAAATTTCTGTATTTTTATACTCCACTGTTCAATTTTTTACCTAATTTGTAAAATGGGGATAATGTTTATCTCTACATTATAATTATAATTTTATAACTGAAGTGCTTTGAGTTGCTTGGCAAGAAGAGAAGATAACAAAAAAATAATGCTTTGCACATCTAAACTCTGACAGGCTATGCAAGCAAATGGCAAAACCAGGAGTAATTTACACAGTTTAGAACCTCTGCTTCACAGTGAAAGACAATGAGCACGGGGATATTTGTGCAGAACTCCAATTAATATGCAATTTACAGAATTAACTAGAGGAATGCAAAGATCTCTCCTTTTGGTGAGTCATGTCTGAGTATTTTTACCTGGGGTATGATTGCTGTCACAAAACCCAGTCATAATAAACCTTCCATACTGCCAAGTACCACCTCAATAACAGCCACTCAAAGCAGGCACACAAAGAAATCAGATATATTTCTTCTGTGTATCATTTCACCTCTTTCTCAGTGTTGTATAAAATAAAACATTTCCAGCCTTGGTGTTCTGCTACTCACATCTCTTTCTGTTAAGAGCAAGATAGTGNTCATGCTCATGAAAGATAGGAGTAAGTTTTATATTGCACTAAGTTTGTAAAAAGCTGTCAAGGTTCAAGTCGAGGCTTGTATGCAAAAACCCTCTTTTCTCTTAATGGTGTAGCCCTGCTGCTGGATGCGGGAGGGTGAGTCTGCTCGAAGAGAGGGTGCAGGGAAGTGACCCTAAGGGTAAGTTAGATGGTTTTATCAATGTCACACAGAGACAGGTCTCACTCCCTCTTCCACATAAGCCGGGCTCTCCTATAGGCTCCCTTTCGCAGAGGGACTGGGCAGGTGTTGGCTTCAAGCACGTGTGCCTCTTTTCAACAACAGCAGCCATCTGCATCTGTTTTTCTGCTGCTGAGCAGCTGCAGNCTTAAAATTTCTGTATTTTTATACTCCACTGTTCAATTTTTTACCTAATTTGTAAAATGGGGATAATGTTTATCTCTACATTATAATTATAATTTTATAACTGAAGTGCTTTGAGTTGCTTGGCAAGAAGAGAAGATAACAAAAAAATAATGCTTTGCACATCTAAACTCTGACAGGCTATGCAAGCAAATGGCAAAACCAGGAGTAATTTACACAGTTTAGAACCTCTGCTTCACAGTGAAAGACAATGAGCACGGGGATATTTGTGCAGAACTCCAATTAATATGCAATTTACAGAATTAACTAGAGGAATGCAAAGATCTCTCCTTTTGGTGAGTCATGTCTGAGTATTTTTACCTGGGGTATGATTGCTGTCACAAAACCCAGTCATAATAAACCTTCCATACTGCCAAGTACCACCTCAATAACAGCCACTCAAAGCAGGCACACAAAGAAATCAGATATATTTCTTCTGTGTATCATTTCACCTCTTTCTCAGTGTTGTATAAAATAAAACATTTCCAGCCTTGGTGTTCTGCTACTCACATCTCTTTCTGTTAAGAGCAAGATAGTGTTATTGTGTATTACTCCTACAACTTACATTACAGTAGGATCATTTTACTTTAAAATAAAGAGTGTGACACTATACAAAAACATAGGGTTTATTTATCTCTATGATAGCTCTACATAGCCATGCTTAGGGTCCCAGAAGTTTAAGTACTGAGGTATCGTAATCATCTGGAATATCATGGCCCTCTGTTGGGCTATTATACTCTACCAAAAAAAAAAAAAATACACCATAACTTCACTGTCAATATATCTGCTTTGGAATCAATCCCTGCTCTGGAAAACAATTTAAAATAAGGTGGGAGTGGGAAAGGACTATTTTGTCTTCCATTTTGCAAGTGGGGACTGGGAGATTTGGCTCCTAATCCAGAGCTCATTGACTCAATGACAACCCTTCCAGTGACTTGCTGAAGGTCATCCAAGGAACTTTTCACAGCATTAATCAAAAGCCCATCCTCACTGCAGGGAAAAGAGCTTGAAAGGAAAGGAGGAGAAAGACACATTTGACATGCTATGTCTTCTGCAAAGTCCAGAACATCTCATGCTCATGAAAGATAGGAGTAAGTTTTATATTGCACTAAGTTTGTAAAAAGCTGTCAAGGTTCAAGTCGAGGCTTGTATGCAAAAACCCTCTTTTCTCTTAATGGTGTAGCCCTGCTGCTGGATGCGGGAGGGTGAGTCTGCTCGAAGAGAGGGTGCAGGGAAGTGACCCTAAGGGTAAGTTAGATGGTTTTATCAATGTCACACAGAGACAGGTCTCACTCCCTCTTCCACATAAGCCGGGCTCTCCTATAGGCTCCCTTTCGCAGAGGGACTGGGCAGGTGTTGGCTTCAAGCACGTGTGCCTCTTTTCAACAACAGCAGCCATCTGCATCTGTTTTTCTGCTGCTGAGCAGCTGCAGGAGGATGTGGTCACAATTTCCATCGCAGTCTAATCTCTTGCAGTTTCTGTAAGCCACTGGGAAGGAACCAGAATAGGAAATATTTTCTTGAGTGCAAGGTGCATTTTAGCAGCAAAACTGAAACCACCAGTGTCAAGTCTGGAAAACATATGGCTGTTTCAAGTAAAATATAGTTCATTCAGGAAGCACATAAATTGATGCAGCATGTTAATATTACAGTGACTTGGGCAGCTGCACTATTTCTGATACAGTAAAACCATCCCTTTCCTCTGGAGCACAAGCTGAGCTGCAGCTCTTGTGAGCCCTGAGAGGTTTGGGTTGATCTCAGCCTCTTCATATGTAATTTGTAGGTACCTTGAGAGGCTGGGGTCTGGCTAGAACTGGGAAAGGAAGCACTGAATATTGTAAGGAAAACTGTTTTTGAGACAGAGATCTTTATATAACCAGCAGTAGGAATGGGACTTATCTGGCCTGATCCTGATCACATCACTCATGAGCAATTGCACTAAAATCAGTGAGACTGTCCAGCTACTTGCACAGCCCTGGGAAAGGGTGGCCCCACGGTGCCCCAGAGCAAGGTGCCTTCCTGGTCTTCCTGCTGTGGTGCAGGGGGTGTCTCAGCCCCTCTGGGCAAACTGGCCCCATGGGGTGGCAGCTTGGGTGGCTGCGAAACACTGCCCGACCCACGTGCCCTAGAGGGCATCTTCAAGCCTTACTGGCAGGCTCACAGCACCTGGGAAGGGGCATGAATCTCATCCTGAAGTCAGCCCTGAAGCTGTCCTTATCGCAGAGTACCCACCTAAGCTGTGACTCCCTCATCTCTAAGCTTTTATGCCAATCTGGCCCAAACCACGACACTTGCTTTTCAGATTTTTCCAACAAAAACCTGACCAATTTTGACAAAGCAGTTCTTTAAAAAGTGGTTTGTTTTTCAGTTGGAGGAAATTTTCTCTTAAGGGAAATATCACTTCTCAATTTGTTCCGCTAAACAGCAGAGATCTGCAGAGCAGGAGAGTGGTCAGCAGCTTCCTGCAGCTAAGTTAAAGCACCAGTAGTTCAAATGTGAGAACTAGGCCAGGAAGCCAAAAGTATATTCCCATGTCTGTGTGAAAAATCCTCATACCACATAACAGGACCCATTAAAAACCATCTACAGGGAATCACAAACTTGATGTAGCTTCTGTAATTAGGAGTTGCATGGGTATAAAATGTCTCAGATTTAAAGGATGAGTAATAATCGAAATTCCTGCAAGTAACTGCAAGTCCAAATTCCTCATCAGTCTCTGAGCAGTTGCAGCCTGTTTTCAACGTGCCTTGCTCAGGATGATGAAACCAAGGAGACTTACAGCAAATGTGACTTGCAAAAAAAAAAAAAGTATTTTTCTTCAGAACAGTTGTTTGGATCTGCTTTTAGACACAAGTCTTTCCAAAGTAGAGGAGGAATGTGGCCTGTTGGAGTTCATTGCTAACAAATGCTATTTGAGTCTCCAACACCCGGTTGGGGGTGGTGCACATAGGCAGGGGCTAGCACTCTGTGCTGCACCTCTCTGCAGGGTGACAGCTCCAGCTCCCCGCCTGCTTCTCGGGCCTTGTTTGGTTTGATTTTCCTAAGCACCGCTGCTTTCAGTTCCTCTACAGTAGCAGAGCTTGTGTACAGAAAGGTCAACCTCAGGTCAAGCCAGGATCTTTTATCTTTTCTCAAACCTGGTATGCAGACAAGCCTTATCCTGTAGAGATAAAGCAAATTTAAGCATTTTTAAAAAGATGCTGGAAAATGTTAGAAATAATTATTGGACCATATCTTTTGGATCCCTTCTTTTGATGTGAGCATCATTAATGTGTTGTAAATGCAGACTAAATGCCCAGCATCCCCAAAAAGAACACAATAACATACCACATCTGGAACAGAGCGGGTTTATAAAAAGCATTATTAAAATGAGTTGACAGGATTAAATACTGTAACTGAAGAAAATAAAATCCACATTTTCTCACTGAATGTGAGCTGCACTTTTACCATATAGGGCAGTATGAGTCTCTCTTCAGTTGCTAGCAAGAATCGATCCAAACATTTTTTTCCTGATTTTAACTTCAAGGCTAATCAGTGTAATCATCTCCTGTGATGACCCAGAGAGCTCTGTGGTGGTGATGGCTGTTGTTTTGCTGAACGCTTCCCTGAGAAATAAATTTTGGCCAGAGGCAATGTCATGTGTGTCCTCCCTCTTGTATCTCATTGCTGCGTATCTAAAGTCTGTGCCCAAGCGCAACTTTTTTCTCCCAGGGTATCTGGGTATTTGTCTGTATCTTTCATGCTGGACAAAAGGTACTAAACAATTCTGACATTGCTACTGCTGTGCCCTAATTAGACAGCTAAAAAGGGGGGTAAGCAGTGGCATGGAGGATTTACTGCAGCTGCCTGCGTGCTCGCCAGGGAGCTCTCTTGATCAGTCTGCTCAAGTGTGTTAGGGAAACCTCTGTAGACTCAATCCCATCGTGGTGGGGCACCATGCAAGCACACAACCAGAAAGGGTTCTTGTCCTGAGGATCTTCAGTTCTGCAGAAGAAAAACAGACAGGAGCTGAAGCGTGCTCAGACAGATGCTGGTTTAAGTGAATTTACCCCAAAGAGTGAGTCTCAGAACAGCAGTCCTATGTGGCATTGGGTTTGCTGGGCCATACTGGGCTGCTATAAGAGCACTGCCATGGGAGTGTGGGGTGGGAGGTTAAGACAGAGACCTCAAATACAGAAATGCTGCTTCCAGTAGGGCACCCAGTTTGATATCCAGCTGTGCCTGAGCTCATCAGCTGAGAAGAGGTTCTCCACGAGCAAGGGGTGGATGTGAGAGGTGAGTTGTGACACTATCCCAAACCCACAAGCTCTGCCCCTCTCCAGGGTCTCCCTGGCCCACGGGTCCTGCCAGCCCGGTGATACCTCTCCCTCCTGGCAGGGTTTGGTGTGGGAGGGGGAAAACTTGCAGGGAGCCCCACTGCCTGCCCCCTCCTCCCGGCAGCCCAGCTTGCAGATGGCAAAGCAACCATGCTGCAGCCCAGGTCTAACATGACAAACCAAAGGGACGCCATTGCAGCTGCAAGAGGAGACACTGTGGTGCTCCAGGAAAGGAGTCACCAGAGAACCTGTGAGGACTCTTGTTCCAGCAGCAGAAAAGAGGTTAATTATTTCACTGATGCACCAACATGCTTTAATTTTCCCCAGTTATTATTAGTTAAAGAAATGCCCTGGCTTGCTGAGGTTAAACTGTGTAAGCACTGCTCAGCAATAACTAAACCATCTCTGTGTTAACGACACTGTTTTCATCACAAATGCAAAACATAGCCCATACAAGCTACTATGAAGAAATTTAACTCTCTGTGGTGGGTTGACCTTGGCTGGATGCCAGGTGCCCACCAAAGCTGCTCTATCACTCCCCCTTGGCAAGTAGACAGGGGAGAGAAAAAAATATAATGAAAGGCTTGTGGGTCAAGATAAGGACAGGGAGAGATCACTCACCAATTACTGTCACAGGAAAAACAGACTCGATTTGGGAAAATTAATTTAATTTATTGCTAATCAAAAGTCAGAGTAGGATAATGAGAAAATAAAACCAAATCTTAAACACCTTCCCCCCACCCCTCCCTTCTTCCCAGGCTCAACTTCACTCCCGAATTCTCTACCTCCTCCCCCCCGAGCGGCACAGGGGGACGGGGAACGGGGATTGTGGTCAGTTCATCACACATTGTCTCTGCTGCTCCTTCCTCCTCACACTCTTCCCCTGCTCCAGCATGGGGACCTCCATTAACTTCTCCAATGTGAGTTCTTCCCACAGGCTGCAGTTCTTCACAAACTGCTCCAGCATGAGTCTTTTCTATGGGGTGCAGTCCTTCAGGAACAGACTGTTCTAGTGTAGGCTCCTCTCCACGGGGTCACAAGTCCTGCCAGGAGCCTGCTCCAGTGTGGGCTCTCCACGGGGGTCACAGCCTTCTTCGGGCACATCCACCTGTTCTGACATGGGGTCCTCCATGGGCTGTAGGGTGGATATCTTCTCCACCATTAACCTCCATGGGCTGCAGGGGGACAGCCTGCCTCATTATGGTCTTCACCATGGGCTGCAGGGGCATCTCTGCTCCAGTGCCTGGAGCACCTCCTTCTTCACTGACCTTGGTGTTGCATAGTTGTTTCTCTCACATATTCTCACTCATCTCTTCTGGCTGCTGTTGCGCAGCAGGTTTTTCCCCCCTTCTTAAATATATTATCACAGAGGGGCTACCACTGTTGCTGATTTGGCCAGCAGTGGGTCCATCACGAGCCGGTTGGCACTGGCTCTATCAGACATAGGGGAAGCTTCTGGCATCTTCTCACAGAAGCCACCCCTACAGCCCCCGGCAACCAAAACCTTGCCACACAAACCCAGTTGTGAGAACTGGAAGCAGTGTGTACCTGCACTCAGTGAAACAACGGGAGTTTGTTGTGGTCTTCCATGGGAACAGGGATGAACCTTATGGCCGCAGCCTGCCCATGCATTTTGTCTTCACTTGTCCAAACCTGGGGCTGCCTATTGAATCCAAAGGCATTTTGAGGGCCATAAAGGACCCCAGATATGACAGGATCAGGCCCCGCAGTTGCAATAGCAGCAGTAGAGAAGTTTGCATGGCTAAAAGAGATGAGAGAGGAAAGGGAACTCTACCAGCATGATGCCAAGCAGTTGTGTAGCTTGAGTGAAAGTAGAGACAGAGGGAAGGTGGCTCCCTGGCCATGATGACTAACTTCTCTCTGCAGCTGGACGCGTGGCGGACAAGGCACCCATAGCTCATCTTCTTTTGAAGACAGCAGTGAAGCAGCCCTTGCTGCTCAGACAAGATTGCAACCCGTGTGTCAGATCTGACTTACCTGTTGGGGGACAGTCAATGGGAAAATGTTGGAGGAAGGATGTAAGGGCTGATTGCAGCACATCATACAGCTGTGCAGTCTCCCTGGCAAGCCCCACTGTAGTGGACAAGTCGCAGGCAGGTCCAGCTGGCCCTGGCATTGGGCTGCAAGGTGGAGAAGACAGAGGCACATACGGGCCCTACCCATGACCTCCTCAGCCTCACAATGTGGAGGGGTTTCCAGGGAAGGGAAATGGCAGGGTGCTATACATTTAGCCCCTCACTAACCTGCCCCTTTGCTCTCCCCAAATTCTGTGCACTGTATCATTGGGGCAATATTTGGCTCCTGCAATAAGCATGAGCACATCCATGGAAGTGCATTGAGTCAAACCCACTATCCATCTTCTTTTGTAATTACCTTGATTTTCTGGATCTCCAGCATGTCTGAGCACCTGCTTATATACCGCCAGAATTTGGCATGGGAGTGTAAAATGATGGATACCTTCTATATCTCTGGGCTTCTTTACAAAGTGCAGGGAATCTGTGCAAAATGAGATCATTCAGCCAGAGACTTAGTGCGAAAGATAGCTGAAGTAAAGGATATAAACCTGCACCAGGCAGTTCAGCAGCAAATAATGGATTACCTCTCTGCCTGTTGATTACCTGTCACTGGCATGATGCCCTGTCCTCGTATGAGGTAAAACAGAACCAATTTTCTGTTCAGTAATTTTACTTTGCAGCTAAGCCTCTTCTAAATAACTGAACTCTCTGAAATTAATGGCGTATTTTTAAGACAGTAGTCTGCTTCCAGAGTGATAAGACCTGATTGTTTATAATTCATACCAAGGAATGGTATGCAGAGAGGCTCCTGCTTACACTTATTGCTATAACAACCAAGGCCAGCCAACNGGGAGATGCTCTCCCTCCTCTGAAGGGGAGAGATGTAAAAGAGAGCATCTTTCGTTCATTTCATTGGCCAGTCCAACCCAAACCACGACATGCCCAAGAGAGACAAGGGGAATATTTCCTTCTGCAGGTTGTTGGTTGCCCCTACAGACTGCAGATAAGGTAAGAAGCAAAAAAAAAAAATGTTGCTGTAAAACATTGAAAAAAAAATATTCCATGAGACAAAAGTCTAGTTGTCTCTAGTGTAACTCAGCTGAATTCAGTAGAGCTACATGGGGAGAGGGTGTAGGCTGTAAATTTCATCAATCTGAGAGATCTCTGAATCTCTTACATTTTCATCATAGAAAAAAGGAACATCTGGACATATTGTGCAAGGGCCACATTCTGCTTTCATTTGTGTTGAGGCAAACCCAGAGTTGTCCCAATGGGATAATTCAAGATTTACCCCAGAATAAACAAGAGTAGGATCTGTCACCATATTTTTGGCTTTACTGCTTTGTTCTCTAAGCTTAACCTGTTTGTGTCCAGCTTGCACTCATTTTCTGAATTTTCCTCTTCCTGAATGAGACACAGGAGCAGGAGGGAAAATCCAAGAAGTCTCTGTTTTTTCATTCAAGTGAGTTTTTCATTGTTCTTAGCATTCTCCAAAACCCCCTTCCTTTATCACTCTTTCTGAGCATCTTTTCTCCCTTTGGCAACATGTAAATTACTCCTGCTATCTCCCCCCCCCCACACACACACTGCTTATTTTTCTTTACTTTTCATTTCCAGTAAAGAAGAGTGAACAGCTGAGAGTTTTGTTGTTGTTTTTCTTTTCCTGCTGGCTCTGAAGGCCTCAGCTAAGAAAACAAAACAATGCAGCTCACTCAGGGCCACACTGGGAATTATACTTTTCAACTGTTTCCACTGTATGCCTTTGACACTTTAGACTATGAAGAATTTAGGGAACAGGAAGAGTCTGTCAAATGCAGCAGTCTTGCGCTTGTTTGATTTATCTCTAATTCCTCTTCTTACTCTCTTACATCTAGGGATGTCTTTGCTGGAGACATCCCTAGAAAAGTATCTGCAAATACAGGCAGCAGCCTTTTCTACCTGCTCTTGCCTCTCCTCCAGCTCCCTGAGCTGCTTTCCCAGAAGGCACCTGGGAGCTTGTGTTCTGCTTGATGCCACTGCAATTCTAAGATAATTGGCTTTGTTCCTGAGAAAGAAATGTTCTTGCCCTGGTAGACATGAAAAAGCATCTCCATGCAGACGTTTCCTGATACTTCTCTTTGCCAAAACTAGAACAGTGAAG
>VYXH01002860.1:0-55451 GCA_013397275.1 Burhinus bistriatus | reverse complement strand
TTAAAAGGAATGTAGTTTCAGTAGCTGTCTGTCAGATTCCCAGGACTTTCACTGATTCGTCTATCGGAGTCCCACCAAAGGACTTTCACTGAGTCAGATTCACAAAAATCGAAATTAGTTATTTTATTGAGAGCGACAGAACAGATTTGAGATTGCCGTTGATAAATTCACTGACTACAATAGCGCTACTAATTAAGTTTAATATTGCTAGCAAAAATAATAATAATACAACAGCTCAGGGGTAACATTCCCCAGAGGGTGAAAGGCGCAGCACTTACCCAGAAGGCGTCCCTGCCTGGCGTGAAGGAAGAGAACACAGCCCATCGACTGGTCCGTCAGGTATTGAGACTCTTCTCTCCCAATTTAACAGTCATTTTCTCCATCTTTTTATCCCCAAAATTACAAGGTTTCCCTCCCCTTGGTGACATATAGTATGATCTGGGTGGAGAGATGAGTACTATAGTCATTTATGTTTAGCATAATCTCTATAATCTTCATTAGCATATGCAGGGGTGTCAACTTTAATATGCATTTCACAGGTAATGAGGCAGAGGTCAGTCACTGGGCACAATAACCTTTCGAAGAAACCAAGAACTACACAAGTTCCTGTTATCTTGTCTTCACTGACAAAAAGCAGGGCTGTCCTGCCTCCGCAGGGCTCCCTCCGTATCTGCATCCTGTGCTGGCCAGGCGAGTCTCCACTCCCTCGGTCTGCACAAGACATAGCAGGCCAATCTCAATTGTTCTTTGAGCACAGAGACTTTACCTCATTATCCAAATTCCACATTACCTTACATTTAATTATCTTGGTGCTGTATAAGAATTTATACAAACTCAGAGTTTTTAAACTTTCAGACAGGAGCCGATATTTGTGGCTTCTTCAAAGACTCAGAGTATGAGCTGTGTCTTTCCTGGATGCAGCTGGGTGTATTTTACCCATATTCGAGGAATCACAATCAGAAAGGAACAAGGGTGAGTCGCAGTTTTTTAACGGTTGTTAACAGCTGAGCCTTTACAACACACATGTAGAGATCAGCCAGGACACCGCACAAGCTGGCCCGGCTCAAAAAAAGGTACTTTCCAAGCAAAATGTGCAAGAAAAGAAGATGTTTGGCTCTTTACCAAATAAAAATTGTCTTTATTTATATGCTAGCTCTGCAGTAAGTCTCCCTCTCACCTGGGAGGTTTTATGCCCACAGAGGGGCTGCTCTGGGATATGGACCGCTTGAAAAAAGCACAGTCTAAGTTTGCTTGACCAAATCAAACTCCTACATATTTTTCCTTGTATGCCATTTTTACTTAAACGCGCTACACCAGAAAGCCTAAAATAGAGCGCTTTTATGGCGAACGCACCGAAAGGAGCAAAACTGACCTCAGCGCTCTCAGCCCTAATTGTCCCTAATTATACAACAAATGGGAAAACAGAACAGTGTAATAAGAGTCTGGAGTGAGACTCGGCGATTCCTGTGCTTTGCACATTTGCCACCGTCAGATATTGTATTTCTTTAAAGAGTAAAGGAAAATAACTGCCTAAATGTAGGTCTGTGCTGGCTAAGGACTATATTGTAGAAAGCTGTAAAACAAGATAACTAGAAAAATAAAAAAAAAGTGAAACAGCACTTCTATTCCAGTTAAAGCTTCAGGTCTAGCGCAGTAGAGCTATTTATATGGCATATATCTAATGGATTAAAGTCTCCTTTTCGAAAACTGTGTGCTTTATCTTACAGCGGCACACCTTTCGATAGGACTTTTAAANAATAATCCAGCATGACTAACAACGGTCTCCTCTCTTTCAGAGGCAAGATCCTGTTTCCTGGAACTCAACATTTGAGGATATTTCCAGGAATGTGCTGAATATAAGATACACCCTGTTACCCTATCTCTACACATTAATGTATGACGCCCATGCCCGTGGCAGCACTGTGATCCGCCCCATACTCCATGAGTACGTGCGACTCCTTTGCTCTCCTTATCAAGAATTTCCACTAAAACTTCTGTAGTTACGATCTTCCTGACAATAAAGTTTTCTCTTAGTTACAACAATTTTCCTTTCAACAGAAAAGCATGAGATTGAGAACATGAGCTTTCAATGTCATCTCACTTGAATGACACTCTTAAAACCGGTCCTTAGTTACTCCTGCAGCAACAAGAGGCTTTACTGTATCAACTCCTAATTAATCTGTCTACCAAAAAGGATCATTTCATTCTAAAACAAACTATAAAGCGAGGGCAATTCAGTAGAAGACTTTTATTGTTTTGTAAATAAGATGAAGATACTGGCGTTAGGGGACAATTCAAATTTTTACCAGCTCCTTTGGACTATATCAACCTGCGTATTAGAGGCAATGGAGCTAAAATGCCTGCAAAACAATGTTGACGTACTGCTGAATTTTCTCATTGTTTTAAAACTATCTGTCAACTTTCATGCTGCCTCTTTGGCATCCTAAGATACTTTTAACTGTGAAAACATCCTAGTACAGTTGGCTTACATTAAGGCATTATGTGTATAAAGCAGTCATGTTTCAGTATAGTTGCAGGCTAATTCCAAGGTCTCCATGTGACGCAGAATCTGTTTTTTAAACAGTATGGCACTTCAGTGTAACTTCGTCTTTCAAAACTGAGAACTGAATGTAAAACTTTGTGTTTTCTCAGAGTAGAATTTCTGGCTGACTTCATGTGTGCCAAATTTTGTAAAAGAAAGATATGGTTGGTGTTACCTACATGAATTCGGGGCCATAATCCTGCCTGTAATTTCTTTGTTTCAGGGCCAGTCTCACATTGGGTACCAGCAGACATGGATGATCAACTTGGATGATCCTAAGTGGTTTGCTTATAAGTTAGAAGGTAATTCTTGTTTTTGTATGATTTTCTTAAATAAGCACAGCCAAACATTTTGTCTTTTTTTTTGTGTGCCAAACCACAGAAATTTCATATTATGTAGTGAAGCCTCTGAAGACATAAAATTTTGCTATTAAATACACGTCAATTGTATGAATACAAATTTTGGAAATGTTTGGTTTTGATAAAGCTATAAATAGGCTAATTTACATAGCAACTTACTCATGTTTAATCTTCATGATTTTATCTTTTTTTAAATGACTGTAACCCGATGGGCTGCCAGTATATTTTGAAAGTTTAGTTGAAACAGATAGCAGTCTAAAGAAAAAATCAGTATAGAGTTATATGTTTCCTGAAATATAGCCCTCGAGGAATATAGGCAACATTCTAGGACCATTGTACAGAAATATGTCTCTTCTGATATTAGCATAATATTTCAATGGGAGTCGTATGATATCTGGCATGAAAACAAGCTTTTTGAGTAATGCCACCATTCAAACAAAGGATACTGCAATACCCTGCGCTTTCTAAAGAGAACTTGGTTCAAATATTCAAGAGTAATTTATCTTATGGTACCAAGAGTGTCTCCACAAACCCATATATCATTCCTGAGCTAGTTTTGTCCTTTTCTGATTTGTTGCACAAATTTCTGGACTTTCAGTTTTGAGAATTTACCCCATTCTAATTGCAATAATCACCTAGGTAGTGATATTGATTTGACAATACCTGAAGTTTTTGACTCAGACAGTAAAACTTAAGTTATGCAATATTTTTTTAAAGTGGCTAACGCTGGATTGCTTCAACCTGGTACAAATACATATACCAGACAGCTATTACATTTTAAATTAGGAGCTCTAAATAAAGTAGATCTTTTCTCACAAAAGGAGACTGAAAATTTCTTATATCCATGAGTCATCATTGTCTAACAGTATCTGATTGCCCTTTGCTTTATTATTTTCCACTTTTTAATGGCATTATGTAACCTTCTTCATCAAATATTTGAGACATTTATGTCTATGTAAGATATTTTTTTGCCACAGTATTCTTTCCCGTCTTTCTCTCTCATATTTATCATCTCTTTGTCTCCACCCAAACACCTGTAGCCACAAATGCTCAGCTCATTTTCAATGATCCTGAGATGTTTTCTCATGGGTGAAGAAAAATTTTTCTGTCAATAGTATCACACCAGTTTTGACATTTTACTTATTATTTTGCTACTGAGATTACCCTCCTTTCGCTTTGGACATGTGTCACCAGCTGCACTTCTTCCAGTTCATACAGAAAAAGCTTTCATTTAACAAGGTCCTTATTTAATACTAATTTAGATCTAACAGTCTGTAAAGCTTATCCCTCCATCGCTACTGAACATGCATTCCTGGTATAACTACACTGTGATCCCACTGTGACTGTGTAGTTAAGAGGCGTTTTTATCCACCTACAATTTCAGTTGCATATATCCTTTCCAGGTGAAATATCAGTGAGGCTACAGAGAGGATGCATTCCTGACCTTCTAGTCTTTTATAATCGAGAGAGTCTGAACATGAGCTGGTGTTTACAGCAATGAGACTGTAAGGACTTGGGTAGTGATCATTGGACTAGAATAAAAGGGAAGGAGGCAGACGTGGAGGACCACCCCAGTAGGAAATCGGGGAAGAAAAGAAAGTCAAACTGAGATGCAGCACTGTCTGCAGGTCCCGGTAGCGTGGTTCCTGGGGGAAAAAAGTCAGTAAGCAAAGGAGACTATTCTTTTCAAATAAACTAAGTGGAAGATTTCCCTGGATCACTCTGGAGGATACAGTGATCTTTACAAACACAACTCTGAAAGCAGCACCTTTGGAAACATCTTGTGGAATTTCTAGATTTTATGGATTAAAAAACTAAGAAATTTATAGAATATATTTGGAGAGCTTGTATTTTTTTCTACCATTATTTGTTATTAAACTGTTGTTAGTAAACCAGGTACATCTTTACATGCCCTCGTGCAAACTGTTTTGTTTTTTTTTAATTTTAGTTATGTAGATTTTTAATAATCTACAGATTATTTAACAGGTAGAAACATTTTCAATGGATATGATCTGTCTTTTAAAGGCATTATCTTACAGATTTCAGAATTAACATAATTTCTCCAAGTAGTGCTTTCCTTTGGGAGTAGACTTTCCTTTCTTAAAATAGTTCCATTCAGAGCTCCCTGTTCTCCTTTGGCTTGTGTCTGACAATGTCATGTAAGACAATGGCAAAACTATTATAGTGCAAGGAAGTATCCTATGTTACAGTCAGGTGTTTGATTTGAGATAAATATTATTGGAATACAGCTTTGGGTAACAGCGCTGTACAAAACTTGAACCAGAAGTAGAAGTACTAAAAATTATATGAAAAGTGACCACATGTATTCTGAAGCTTACATTTTTTCCTTCATACATAAAAAGATGTTGAAAAAAAAATTTACAGAAGACTTGATTCATCCTACGCTACACACAGGTATGACCCCATATCTATTTTAAAAGACTATAACTATTTTTAAAGACTGCCTTACCTTTTCTTTTCATCCTTCTTATGGCACATCAATACCATGAAACTACTAGATATGACAAAATATAAACGCATTAACATTGGGAGATCATCTTGGTGATACTTCAGGGGGAAAGTGTCATATTGCGTACCTGATTTTGAAAATCTTTCTGGTAGAATTTCCCAGCTGTGGGCCCCTTTGTTACAGGAAATAGGATTTCAGTAAGTGTTACAAAAAAGCCTTCTCAGGCTAAGATTAGGTAAAGTTATTGCTTTGTGAAAAGATGTCATGTACTGAATTCATTAGCTTTCATATTTCCTTCATGATAAATTAGGACTGTTGTGCAAAGTTTTGTATTACTATGGTAACGACTTCATTTGCTTTAATTTTCCAATTTCTTTATTCATTTTAAAATTAATTTAGGTTAATTATATATGTTCACAAAACTGTATTATCAACTGAAATGAAATTCTTTATTCAACAGTAGTAAACTTTATAGACAGTACAAGGTCATGCTGGTAGTCTAGCTATTCCTTCCTTGGAGTAGTTTTCCTAGAGTGAGTGATGCACTGTTAAATCTGTAGAGTTAGTAAAAGATTGCTTCTTTATCAATACTTCCTTAATAACACAGTTCAATGTTAACTGTAAGGACAACTATTTACCATGGTCTTGCAGAGCTGCTGTTAACGTTTTGGTAATTCGAGGGGTGTTTCTTAGGGTGCTTCCTGTATGCTGGTCACTGTGACAGTAATTGCCAACTAACTCGGCTCTAGATTAACCCATAGTTTTCTTGTTCACCCAAGGATGTTGCAGACACTCTTTTCTTCTGCTGGCAGTGTAGCAACCTTGACTCCTTATGGGAGCCGCCTAGGCACCTATCATAAGAAATATTCTGCTTTCAGGAGAAAACATTTTTTGTATGCTCCATGACCACCTTTGCATCTTGTAGAGACACCGATTTTAGACTACAAAAATGATGGAATTGAGTTTTTTGACTTGGTTTGGCTGGTTCCCTGCTCCTGTCTTTCCATTCTCTTTCCATGTGTCCCCTGCCTTTTTCTCTTTCAAGAGCCATTGCCTACTGCTGATCTTGCGGGAAACAAAAGTGTCTGATTCTCTGCAGATCGTGACTCTGTCCAGACCCTCCTGTACACCATGGGGTCACTCAAGTGGCAAAATCATTTAGCTGCAGGCTAGTCTGGGAGCTTTGCACTCCCAGCAGCCATCAAAGAGGAGAGTATTGGCTGGTCCTAGTAGCTTTCTACCCCAAGACTGAGTCACTAAGATATTTTCCTCCTTATTTGATTACGTTAAGTAATGGCAAGAGCTTGAGTCAATGATTTTGCGGTGGTGTTTAAAGGAGAGGAGATTGTACGAGGGAGCATCTTCGAATGGAAATAAAGTGGCCACAAGGTAATGTGCTAGGAGATTTGTCATTTGGAAAGTGTAAACACATCTTAGGAACAAAGCAAAAAAACCAATGTATATTAATGGGATAGAGCAATGCAAAAATTTATGATGCTGAGCCTTGCTGTGACAGTGGTATTAAGGAACCTCAAATGAGCTGCAAGATACGTAAGTCTTCTGCTTAAGGAATGATGGTGTTAACGTCTCAAGGTGTAGAGGGAAGGGGGCTTTTGGTCTTCCTTGAACATGTAAAAACTGTACCTGCTAATTTTTGGAGCTGCTTCTAATAATTTTCAGCTACTGTACCTTGACTGGGTCTTTGTGGTGTTTGCTATACCCATGATGTCCAGAAATAAACATTTTCGACAGAGAACGGCAGCCCAGCAAATGCTCTGCACCACGTACCTTTGTATTGTTTGCTGCTTCTGTCTCTGAACTTGCTTAGGACTCAAGGAAGGAGAAGCGTACCCATGGAGCTCACAGAGGAAGATCCAATGGGCTGCAGAAAAGGATCACATTTTCCAATCTGGACATCTGAAAGTGGGGAAATGTGTTGTAACCTTCTTGTGAACACACCAGATCTTCAGTGAGTCAAAAGCAATTCAGTTAAGCAAAGTCAGTCAATGCATACAGATTTGGGGAAGATGAAGGCTGAGGTTTCTCTGCACTGGGTCTAAGTACAATTCCCTCTGCATCATCGTTTGTAGAAAGTGTGATTTGCAGCACCTACACAACAACACTTGCAATGTTGGCGGCCTCCAAAGCTTTGTTCAATGTCTGACTCTATTTGATGTTTTCATTCAGACTCCCCCTTGAGGTTACAAGTGACTGTAAAAATATCAGGGTTTTTTTTTTGTTTGTTGTTTGTTTGTATGTTTGTTTTAAAAAAAGCTTCCAGCTGTTGTGTTTAGAGAGAAAATCTTGAAACCAGTATGAACAGAGTCTTTAAGGATTTGTAAGGACTGTGTGTGTAAAGCAGAAGCATCTAAGGGGATTATTTAACATTTCTGGATTTTAATCCTTCATCATAGCGATGCAAACATTATTGCTAGGTGCAAGACTACGGTTTAGAGGTCACTGCATAGGTTAAATGACATGGAGGAGACCATGCTAATGGAGATCGTATGTCTCTGAACTTTGAGTTTTCCTGCATCTTGAATATTGTAAGTATGAGCTGATCCATACCGCCTGCATGAGCCCTCGTGTCGTTTATGCAAACCAGCCCACCTACTGAGTGGTTACTAAATCACCATATAGAAACAGAGGCGTAAGAAAATTCGATTCTTGGCACTGATGTTATTCATATGTTTCAGTTATTATCTCAAATATGTGAATATTAAATATTCAACCTTTTTTTAAAAAGCTCCCAAGCCTTTAATCCTTTTGTTTTCTTTCAATGAATGTCTATCATTTTTATTGGAAAAAAATGCAAACCTGAATAATACACAAATAAAATGTCTAAATAAGTAAAAAGCTGGCTAGGAATCAGTGTTAAATAATGGTGGCTTTGCTTTGTTTCCTGCTCAGTAGCAGCAAGAAGCACAGGCGCTGGCTGGAGAACCATCTGCAGCAAGGACAAGGAAAGTCATAGAAACAGTCAGCAGACAAGCTTTGACAAAAAAATGCAAAAGGTCAAAACAGTGATTTCATTAAGCAGCTACTTTCAGAATTATCTTTTCCTCACTCCAAAAGCTGGGGGACAGTCTGTCATTTCAGCTTTTGCTCAACAATGACCTGAAAAAAATGTAATAGGTTAGGAATTGTGGATAATGAAGTTAGGACTTAATAAGGTGTATTTTGAGTGTCATTTACTAACTGGCGTTTTTCACTGCTTTTAGGTTAATATCAGTATTGCAGCTCCATAATTTCACCTTAAAAGAGCTGGTATCTTTTTTAATTCTTCTAATGAAGTGAAGATATTAAACTTCAGTCAAAAATAATAACTAAAGTTTCTGGCCTTCCTGGTTGCAAAATGTGTTTGCAACTTCACAAGCCAAGGAAGTTAGAGAGAGTCCCCAGTATTGTTTTAAAAAAATAGCATTAGAAAATATATCCGTTACTATTTTGGATCTGCCTGATATATGACTCAAGAATCTTTGGAGTTGGCAGACTCTTGGGCTTCCTAGTGGTCTGTGCATATGTGTCTTCAAACTGGCACAAGTAGGTAGATGTGTAAGTATTTATTTTATGTTAGTGTGCATTTTGACAGCCTAAATACAGACTGGAGTGATGTGGGCTCTTAAGTCCAAGACTCTCTTTTGCCTATGGTTAAATTCTTAGACTATACGTGCTTTAGTTAAGCACATGTGTGAATTTATCAATTTCTAGAAAGCAAAAAATTAATGACATGCCTTGGGAGGTTTAAGAGACAGGTTTCCCTGTTTTTGTAAGGACTCAAAAAGGGGGGGGAACGATGACATGACGACGGGGCAGAACTCTCTTTTTGAAGAGATTTAATACCTGATACATGCATTTTTGTTTCCTGCAACCAGTTCTTCAATTTTTCACCAATTAGGTTTCATTTCAAGCAATACACTTTTTTCACTCAAAGCAATGAACTGTAACTTGAATGTTATCCTTGATGAGTCCATGTTCAGAAAATGTCTCTGATGTCTCCAGATCTGCTAGCAGAAGTGAAGAATCCTTTCTGCTGGTACATTTCAGGTAGGAAAGAACACCAAAAAAACCCCCAAACTCAACAAAAAACCCCACAACCCACATAAAGCTGAAGAACTTGAGAGAATGAAGGCTTGAGAGTAAAACCTAACAGCTGTTCCCAGGAATAAGACTCCAAAACACACACTTGCAATGGTCTTGGTCTGTCAGTTTACGACATGCCTCGTTAACAATTCAGAATTCACACACTGACAAGTTCCACCCTTCAATAATCCCTTCAAGAAATGCTGACTTTTCAGAAAATGAAAAAGCACCTGAGCTCTGTTAAAGTAATTTTGCTAGCGGACTCAAATTGTGAATTCAGGTATTTGAGGAGGAAATAGTACTAATGAATTAAACTTCTCTCTGTTTGTTTAGAGTTTTTTTCAGCTTTGCTATGATGGGTGTTGTCATCAAACCGTAAATCAAGAATGCCTTTCCATGCGCTTTGCCCAAAGCAGAGCAGGGATCAGGGTCACTTCTAAAGAGATGGTCTGGCTCTTAAGAAGGTCAAGGTGAAGGGGGGAGACACAAAGAAGTTTAAGGGGGGTGGCACAGAGGCAGCTGTTGGACCTCATAGGCCTGCAAATGCCCTCAGTAAGCTTCAGTGTGAATGTGCTGCAACAGCCCCGTGCTTCCTTAAGGGCATGGACAAAGCTACTCCCTTTAGAGCATCCTTGAAGTGGCAGAGCAGAGCTGTGAGGATGTAGCTGAGAGTTACTGGTGGTATACTTTTAAACTTTTTGTACCATCAGGAGCTAGCAATTAACTGACAGCAAATATTAGTTCTCCTTCTTCCCCTTCATTTATAGGCAGTGAAGTCTATGCTAAAGTTAATATTGTCAGCTACAAAAGATAGAGTCAAATCACTTGCTTGTAGAACACTTTACATTTTTGAATATCTCTAATGCTATCTTGGTACAGCTTAAAAAATAAAAAACCAGACAATGGATTTTGATCAAGTACTGCTGTCAAACACATTTTGATATTTCCACAACTTTATGTATGAACGGCCAAAGAAAAAGTATATTCTTTTCAAGCAATGTTGTAATTCCTTTCTCAGCTGAAAGGATAGATAATAAATATCAGGAATTTAGCTCTACTAAGACCTACCATTTGCTATCTTGAAGAACAGCAATTATTAATTTACCAACATAATCAAGTGATTTATATTCATGATTATGGCTCAAACTGTTATGACACTTGTCCCTTCTGTATCAGATGCCTTCTCAGTTTCTGCTTTTTGTGTTCACTACCTATAAAAAAAGGAGAGGTTCTGGTTATTTTTTAGAAGCTTTGTTATAACATTTTTTCTCTGATTTCAGGTCTTAACAACTGAATTATCACCAGCACTTGAGAAACATGCACCTGAGAAACATGTCCTGCACTAACTACAGTAAGACTTTCAGCAGTGGTTGCTATATTTTAGAAATTCACAAGTAATTTCCTCATTTGCAGCAAGAGCTGCAAAATTTCTTCTTCTTTCTATACAATGTATGTTCAGTTGGAATTCTTACCTTTGTAATCACTGTCGTGGCTTGTATTGGTCTCTAACTCGACCTAATAAAAATTCATAAATAACACTGGGATTCAATTTTATACTATATTCATTACCTCTGGTGTGTTGGTTCAAAAATGTTATTTGAATGAGGATAAAGGCCTGTGGTTTAGACACTCAGAAACCTATTTATCTACAAAAAGATAGAGATTATACAATGTCTAACTGTGTTTCCTTCAGAAGAACTACACATACTTTGAAAATGAACTTCAAACATGTTCTACTTTTCCATGACAATGAAATTATTCAATTGACATTATTTCTGTATCTGTTTAGTAAACAAAATCAAAATCTTTTGGCTGCCAATCGCTATAAAATGAAAATTACTTCTGTCTGAGACCAAACTTACAGTATCTGATCTTGAATAGTGAGGTGCTTTGGGAAAATGAAACAACTTTGAATGAATTCAAATTCATTCTCTCCAGAGTCTCTTTGGGGGAAAAAATGTTTGCAATGAATTTGTGAGGCTTTCCCAGTTCTTTGTCTTGCTTGGCCAGATTTGCATTAATCTCAGTTTGGTGTCTGGTGGAGACTCCAGGGCAGGTATGTATTGTTTATTCTTATTTTTTTCATGAGAAGTTTTCTTGCTCGGTTTCTTTTTAAAATTGATTCACAGTTGTTGTTTTTTTTTTCCTGAACATAGCGATCTTCTGTGTCCTCTTCAGCAGCCTGTAACATGTTGCAAAGCTTGAATAACAGTGTGTCTTCACGCTCAGATTTGGAGCTGCGACAAAAATTTCCCAGGGAGCTCTGGTAAGGCTTCAGTCTAGAAATTTCCATTAAAAAGCAGCCTCACACTGGTTTTCAAAGCTCTATTCTGAACAGTGTTCATTGAAGCTTAAAAGAGGAAAAAGATGCCTACAGTGTGGCAAGCATTTACTTTGTCATAGCCATTAATGAACTTTCTGAAGGTGTTTTCTTTGCAGTCCATCTCCTTACTGAGCTCACAGGCACTGGTAGAGCACTGGAGGGTAGTAGTGCAACAGACAAAGCTCTACTGTGAACCACATTGCTCATTTCAGATGTTCACTGCAGTCTTGGAGAGTGCTGAAGAACAGGGTAAGGTGTCTGCAGAACCTTCTTTACGTTGAATTCCACCAAACTCATCACACCTTATGTTGACTGGCAATGTTCTGCAAAGGTCTGAGGGCTTTATCCAGGTTTCCATTTACTCATGTGATAAAGAAAATAAGGTACAATCTATAAAAAATAAAGGGGAAAAGATATCAACCTAAATTTTCCTTTACTCCTGTTTAGCAGTGCCAGGGTAGTTTAATAATTCAATGCTGATTAATCCAGAGAAAACATGCAACGACTTCAGCTGAAAGGCTAACATACTCTTTTCAAATTAAGGAGTCCTAGGCTCCAACCTCTGCTTCAGCACTGTGTATTTTATTCACAGTTTATGTAAAATAGAGAAATAACCCTGAAAGTACCCAGGCTTCTCTCCAGATGAATATAAGAATGGGAAAAGCGTAGTTATAGTTTCTCTTAGCTCTGTGGGCTGGGATTGTTCTAACGGAATTTCTAAAGCCTGATCTTTTTCAGTATGAAAAGGAGCTGTGCCTCTATTTTTGGAAGTTAATTTTTCTTTTAGTTGCACACTGGAACAAGTCTTCTGTGATTTCAGTGTCAAAGAGGAAGGTTTTGGGGGCAGGAGTAACATCCATGCGATCTGCTTGTTATTTGATGGTGGAATTTCATCAAGGGTTTCCCAGGAGTCCTCTAAGAGCTGTGCTGAATTTGGACTGGTTTTCTGCTTGCGTGCATCTGCCTCGTTAGTTTGCCAACATGTCCTGAAATTCTTGGGAGCAAATTCATAACCAGTATAAACTGACTTACAACAGCAGAGTTACAGCAGGAACACATTGGGTTTCCTGCCAACAACCTGTTCAATCATATCACATAGAATCTGAGACTTATCAAAATGTTGATTTGACCCAATTATTTAACTTTTGCGCAACTAGGATATTGGTTTTGTCACAGGAAAAGTAAGTTATTACTCAATGTATGCAGGATCTGTAGTGTTCAAATATACGCAGATGTATTTAGATACAACTGTGCCCATATGGCCAGGGAGGGAATTGTGCATAGTCCCCCTGTCCCCGTGCCTGGGAGAGGAGCCCAAGCATGGGGGGAGCCATGGGGTGCTGCTACCAGAGCAAGTGACTGGGGACCAGCACCTCAGGTCACAGACCACAAGACATTTGTTCAGCAGGGCATAGCAGCCAGAAACTTCAGGGGCTGTAAAGCTCCCTGGGATAACAATCCACTGACTCCTTGGAGAGGCTAAACCCTTTTATCTAAAGACTTTAGAAGCATTCACAGAACTATTTTCATCTTCATTACCCATATAGAAAAATCATGAAGCAAGCAGAAGATGAGTGCATGATGATTGGCAGTTGACCCAGGAGTGGAGCGCAGACCTATGGCTCTTTGCACTGAACAGCCACTTGCACTTCAGTACACAGAAAGGTGATAAGGGCTGATATCTCCTTCTTCTTCTGAAGGAGCAAGGGCTGCATCTAGTATTTCAGAGAAGGAGGATACCTCGGTTGGCAGCTGCCTTGCCACGTGCAGAAGGTAAATCAAGATAGTTTCTTTGTCCTAGGCTTGTGGGATGAGTCTTTGAGCACAGGGCTCCCCATTGCTGCCTCTCAAAACTGCTCAGCCTTCTTCCTTCCTTGAATATGATCGTAGCTGCACTGAAGAGCTTCCCATTTGCTGAACTGTGATTGCAGAGTGGTTTCAGCCATGCAAACATTGCATGTGGGGAGTACAGGAGTGTGCTCCTGTTGGGTCTGTGATAGATGTCCTTCCATGATGGTTAATGATTATGTTCCTGACTCAAACAGTAATTCGTAAGCAGCTTCTTGCAGGAATTAAGGGTTCCAAACTGTAACTTAAAGTAAATGTTTGATAGAGAAACAGTGAAAAAACAAAACTCGTGAAACCGTAGAAAAAAAGTAAGCTATTTCTTTTTCCCAAAACTGTCCCTTAGCTGAAAACTCAATTATTAGCAAAACTGTCTGAATGAATAAAACCAGGGAGCTAACTATGACCGGCTAACAAGTTTTTCAAGTTGTATGTGATTTAATTAAAAATGGACCTGTTAAAAACTAAGAGATAAATGTCTCTTTTTAACTTACTACATTTTTAACAGTACCCAATTTCCTAGCTTGTTTTCCTATGCTATTCTCTCCAGTCTAGCCTATACTCCTGGGCGTCTAGTAATTCTACTTACCAGCTGTCAGAAACACATCAGCTCTTAATTCCTGGAAACTAAAGCAGGACACAACAGAGACCATGCTGTTCCAGCTCTTGATTTAATAGAGTTCTTGGTTGTCTTTATGGTCTCTCAGTGTCCCTGACTGAAGAGCCTTCCCCATTTTTGCTTCTTGGAGTTCAATATCAAATCTTGACCTGAAAGCCCTGTTGTTGTTGTCCTTTGTAGACTAACAAAAACATACTCAGCTAGGAAACCTGCTGGTTAACCCTCTTGTGAGCCCTTTTTGTTCAGTGCTTTTATGCTCTCAAGTTGCATAGAAAATGTTCACTAGGTGATTGATAATGTAAGTTTGTAGCACCGTGAATTCAGGAAAGCACTTAAGCAAATGGTTATATTGATGGCAGGGTGATTGCAGACATGTTTAAATGAAACACGTGGCCATATGCTTTGCCAGACTGAATACTTTCCTGGAACAGTTAAATGAAGATATAAACCTTGGAAAACAGACTTACACCAAACAAAACCCCCAGGCCTCCCAAACCATTGATATCTTCGTAATTCATATGAAATCATTATTTCTCAATATGCACTCACAAAGCAGCATATTAGCAATATTGAGTGGGATGTTAAAATTACATTTCCAGAGCTTACTTGCACACGTGCGGACATGCATGGTGTTACAATGAAATGGAGAGGGTGAGATAGCTAAATAACAGGTCATTAAGAGCAGTGGCGTTGATTTGTGTAAAGTTGGATGGTTATAGGAGACCCCCAGTGCTCTATGCGTATGACTGATTTTCTTTCTTTTCAGTGCTAAGGAAAAGAGAGCCATTCCCTTTGTGCTCAGAGGGAACACATCTCTTTCCTGCTCTTCACAGTGGGAGGTGAGATATTCAGGAAATATTGAATAAATTTGTGAACAGTTCAAAAAACACAAGTGGCACTTCTCAGCCATTTCTATGTTACTGAAAAAGAGCTTGTAAACATGTTAATAGTATGAACTGAAAGATTTCCTTTGGAAAATAATGATTTAATGTTAAGACTCCATCTATCTGTCATGAGAAAAAGACAAAACCCCTTTACGTATGAAGGTTTTATATTAAGATTATGATTGAAGCTTCTTCCCCATAGACTCTTTTCCATGTTAGTCTTTCATCTTTTTCTTATGCTTTTGACATTTATTGATAGTATCCCATGAAATCTGTTTGTATTAATATTAAAATGAATACTTTATAGTTCGTTCCTAAAAAATTTTTAATGGTCATAAATTCAATTATCTCCTGCAAGTATTTTAATAGCTCTTTTCCTTATTTGGGAACATTTAATGACTTCTTGTAGTGCTTAAAGCAGAAATGACAGACAAAGAATGTGAAGGTTCCATGGAGGTTCTAGTAACAAAGATATGGGAAAAAAAAGAGAATGAAAACCATTTAGTCATGCAAGATGGATAAGCTTATTGGCATTTTATTGCTTCTTTTCTCTCATTTGCAGAACCTGATGCGTCATATTGACCCAAAATATTATTAATTAACCAGCCATTCCTTGGCTGCAATAATCACAGTAACTATGTTTAGTCCAAAGAATTTCTGCAATCTGCCTGTAATCATGAATGTGCCTGCCATTGGTAGATGGGTTAGCAAACAGTGCAATAACTGATAACAGCAAAGGATAAAGCACCGGTTTTGGTGTCAAGCTTTACAATCAAGAGCAGCAGATGAAGGAAGCAGAGGGGCTTTAAGGTATGTCATTCACTTTATTGCATCCAAGTTTCTGCAGACCTTTACCTCACTGCAGAGTACACATTACACAAGAGAACTTACATTTATGTATTATAAAACCTTATTTCCAAAGTCTCAGGTGTTGGGAGAGACCATGACAAGGAAAGAATTGAAATGCAATGTTACAGTTGGAGGAGGGGAGGCGGGGTAGGGCTTGATGACAAGAACTTCAATAAAATCCTACTTTTCAGAAACATGAAAGTTACATTTTAGGACTCCTAGTCAACCTGTATTCAGGCAATGTTAAAGGGAACTCAGGAGAAGAACTGCTGGAATATCATTTCCTCATTGTAAAGAACAGGCCTTAAAATATATGCTTTTCAGTATACAGTGTAGTTGCAGACTTTAAATACAATATTCCCTGGAGGAGTAACAACAATCATAATATTAAAAATGGCTAAGAATTTTGATATTAATGAAGAAAATATGAATAACACTATGCTATTTATAAAAACTTCTTTATCAATCACTATACTGAAAAGCACTTAGTTATCTAAGTCCTAGCTTTACTCTTCTGGGGACTGTTGATGGACTAGTATTGCTTTTACTCTTTGTTCATTCCTGTGATTCTGTGATTTCCATGAGTAGGGGTGCAGGTGGGGTGCTAGGTTATATTTGGAAGAAACGAGAGGCAAGAATATATAATAGACTTAAACTGTTATTTCACAGAAACAAAAGCTGCTTCTAAAGTATTTTTCCTTCCTTTGGGTCATCACTAAAATATGTGAAAGTGTGTTGATATGCCGGTGCAATACACATGTATTCCCGCAATTTGCTTTGACTAAAAAGAACTAGTTTCTCTGTATTTAAAGCNTTACAATCAAGAGCAGCAGATGAAGGAAGCAGAGGGGCTTTAAGGTATGTCATTCACTTTATTGCATCCAAGTTTCTGCAGACCTTTACCTCACTGCAGAGTACACATTACACAAGAGAACTTACATTTATGTATTATAAAACCTTATTTCCAAAGTCTCAGGTGTTGGGAGAGACCATGACAAGGAAAGAATTGAAATGCAATGTTACAGTTGGAGGAGGGGAGGCGGGGTAGGGCTTGATGACAAGAACTTCAATAAAATCCTACTTTTCAGAAACATGAAAGTTACATTTTAGGACTCCTAGTCAACCTGTATTCAGGCAATGTTAAAGGGAACTCAGGAGAAGAACTGCTGGAATATCATTTCCTCATTGTAAAGAACAGGCCTTAAAATATATGCTTTTCAGTATACAGTGTAGTTGCAGACTTTAAATACAATATTCCCTGGAGGAGTAACAACAATCATAATATTAAAAATGGCTAAGAATTTTGATATTAATGAAGAAAATATGAATAACACTATGCTATTTATAAAAACTTCTTTATCAATCACTATACTGAAAAGCACTTAGTTATCTAAGTCCTAGCTTTACTCTTCTGGGGACTGTTGATGGACTAGTATTGCTTTTACTCTTTGTTCATTCCTGTGATTCTGTGATTTCCATGAGTAGGGGTGCAGGTGGGGTGCTAGGTTATATTTGGAAGAAACGAGAGGCAAGAATATATAATAGACTTAAACTGTTATTTCACAGAAACAAAAGCTGCTTCTAAAGTATTTTTCCTTCCTTTGGGTCATCACTAAAATATGTGAAAGTGTGTTGATATGCCGGTGCAATACACATGTATTCCCGCAATTTGCTTTGACTAAAAAGAACTAGTTTCTCTGTATTTAAAGCTCTTTTATATGGTTAAATGTTCTTAACCAAAGGTAAAATGCAGTAGCTGCTGCCAACGTCTATTGATCTGGATGCTGGAGATTAGTTTTAATTAGTTTTATTGCTGGTGCGCAGTTCAACGTTAAGGGTACGGTGGTGTTCTTCACAGAGGGCTGAGCAGCTGGCTCTGCAGCCAGCACAGCCCCCTTGGCACAGCACGCCTTGCTCCACTGTGCCTCACAAAAGAGCAATACTGGGGAAAACAGGAGTTTTTACACAGCTTTTTAAGGCGCTGACTCCACCTACATACTCTCCCTCGTTTCAGTTGTGATTTCGGCAGCAACCAGTGTATCTCTCATGGCAGATTGTTCTGCTTTCACTGAATCGCAGCCCCTGTGAAATCCCATGGGCTTACACGCATGATATGTTCTTCCACTTTACAAATAAGTAACTTACCCTGTTACCTATGTCTTACCTTTCCCATGTGTTGCGAGCATGCAATCAGAGCTCATTAGGGGTTTTGTCAAATACGGTTTTAACAAATCAACATCCTCTTTTATAAAAGAGGACATAGTTTGTTTTTGTTTTAAAGAAGGAAAGAAAACTTGGAAAAAAACCCAACACAACCAGAAGGGAAAGAAAAAGGAAAGGGGATTTTGTTTGTTTTCCATTTAAGGAATTTTAGTTACATGTAAGAAACCCCATAGTTAATCTCAGGAGAAAATCACCCTTTGTGTATGAAGTGGTTTGCAGGGAACAAAATACATTTCTCAGTGATTGCCCAGTAGTGCAATAATGCAGTACTCTGTGCTATGTAAATTATCCTGAATTGGAGATTTATTACACATAGTCCTTAAGAGGTCTTTTATTTAAGCCCTGGGATTAGGGGACATGGCTTGAAACTTGAATCATTTATACATTTTGATAATTTAGTAATGTACTAATGTAATTTACAGAGTTTTCAAAGCTGTAACTTCTGTTTTCCTTATACCAACGGTATTTCTCTGCATCTAGATGGGCAAGAGGAAGTTCAGTGGGCTGGAAGTCACCCTGATCGTCCTATTCTGCCTGGTGGCGATCATAACCTGCGTCCTCATTGGGCTTTTAGCATCAGGACAACCTGGAGTCAAAACAACAGGTAAGTGCTTCCCATCGCTGCTGTAGGACCAGAGCAAAAACCTTGAGTGGGAACCGCTCGTCTCTGCTTGCTGAGACTATGTAAATGCCACAGAGCTTCAGGAACTAACAGTTGACATCATTTCTGTCACTGTTTGATTCACACTTTTCAAGAACTTGGACGTTCAAGTGACGGGGGAAAAAAAAGCACAGTAAGCTCTGTTAAAAAAAAAAAAACAAACAAAAAAAGAACAAAAAACCACTGACTCTCAGTGTTACTATTATGTTCTTATCATTATCCAAAGGTGAATCATGGTCAATATTTCCTACAGATAATATGAGTAAAGTTACCAGTCATGAACATAATAAATATCATGACTCATAATTTATTCTCATGAAAACGCTTTTATCCCTTCCTCACAAGACTGGACTTGTTTTATAAACATAGAGCTGGTATGATTTCAAAATTTTTGAATACAAAAAAGAGAGCACTGAAAAAAAGTAAAGGGAGACTATTTGGGACCAGCCAAATTGTGTGGAACATGCATTATAACCATAAAAACCTCAGATTCCTGCTACTGTATTGGTACATTAGTAAACTGCTTGTCTTACATGGATGTGATACAGAGCATCTTATAAAACTCTGCTTTACATACTGTTCTATTTTGTGTGAGTAATTCCATTTACACATGGGGATTGAAGGAAAAAGCTTGGAGGTGAAAATGGCAATAAAATAAAAATAATTGCTTATACAAAACAAACACTTTGGTGTTCTAGTAAAACTGCCCATACAGACTAACATCTGCATATTTCCTGCTTGTTTCTGTCATAAGATGAGTACGAGTCTCCCTGGGCAAAAAGTACAAGTGTGTATATTGCAGATAATGCAAACAGGCAAGTCTGTGCGTTTGTGTGCATCTCAGCCTGAGACACGATCTCTATGCTTCATAGTTCTCATTCCAAACATATACAGTGTTCCAAAATATATGTAAAGTAACAGAGAAAACAACAGTTGTATACCCTTTTGTCAGCTGAAGTTGCCAAGAGGTCACCTTAAATTCGGTCTGACAAACCTGAAATCTAGTGGAGCAACTTAATGGAGCTTTAAGGTGCTTTTCCCTGATGCTCTAATTCAAGCTCCTGTGGCAGAACAGTATTCCAGGGGAAGGAGCACCTGTGAGAGCAGTAGCACACTCCCATATAAGAAAAACCAAAGTCCTTCCAATTTTAATTTGACAAGTATTGTCATAAACAGTAATGTATATTGAGCTACAGGACTTACTGAAAACTGGATTAATGTATAACTTAAGAAATAAAATCAATGTCACCTCTATGTTAAAAAACTTTAAAAAACCCCTTTATCTGAAATAGCTGTGTGCAATTTTTCAGAGGTAAGATAAATCACACTAGCAATAGTTTACACTCATTTGAATCTACAGGAATAGTTAGAGTATACATTTTGGAAATCTTGGTAATAACCCATTAATTTATTTCCCTAACAGAATTTTCGCCAGAATGTCCGAACATATTAATAACAGAGAGAATTGACTGCATCCCGGATCAAGTAGCAACAAAGGTCTGAAAACATGATAGAAAAAATCAGAAAATAGGCTTTATCTCATAAAGCCTCATGCTTAATTACAAAAATTTAATTTGTCTCTACTATATCAGTTGTTTTCTTAACATTTCTTCTTAATCTATGATTGCCTAAACACTTTGCAAGGAATCTTAACTCCTGTATAACCCAGTTCAGCCCATTGAAAGAACATCTGATTTTTCTAGCCACTGTGGCAGTGTGCTGCTAACAGTTGAAGACCACTGCCAAAGTACTTCCCAGCAGTTTGGTTTTGGGATAGGTGGAAACAAAATTAATCAGACATCATGCAGTTAAAAAAAGTATGTATAAGAGTTCAGAAATTGCAGGTGAAGATGTACTTTACCCAGATGCCCAGGACTTTTATAAGAGTCATGTGCAGAGTTTCCTTTGCGAACCAATTTGAATCTCAATGTCTTCCTTTCCTGGTTGTGGTGTCTCTTATCTGGGAGAGTGCAGAGTTTAGAAATTATGTTTTGGCTTGAGAATCTATTAGTTAAGATTCACAATGAAAAGTATCATCTTAATTTTTCAGTGCTCCCACATGCAGAACATTTTTGTAGTCGTTGGTCTTGAAAGGTTATTATGATTATCTTTATTATCATTACTATTTTTCATCTTTAAGATGGATGTTCTCATTTTCTGATGGAAGCTGGTGGATGCCTGATATCTTTCTTTGGTTTGAGGGGGCAGCTTAGGAGAAAAAATAGTGACTATATTATGATGTGTGATGTTTATGTCATTCACAGAGGTATGAAAAACAATTAACCAACTCTCTCAATCTCTGAGGAAATTCCCAGTCTAATTCCAGAAATGACAGTTGTTAAAGCTTCTGTCGTGCCGTGGGTTTTGTTATGATATATAGTTCAATAAAGTCCTGTGGGCAAACAGGTTAGTAAAGGCTCAAATCACAGCCTGTTCCTTTACTCTTTTGGTTCCTCCGCTCCCCCAGGAGCAAGCACACCATGGTAGGAGCAGTCATGCAGATCGCTTTAATCTTTAATTACTACCTTTGAACCAGTTACCCCACATTAAGTGCTGCACTCTTTGTACAGTGAGGGAAATAGTTTTGCTCTGGTTGCACCTGTAAGCCTTATTATAAGTCTGTCCCTGCTTTTTACCATCACTGATTAGAAAAAAAATTAAAATAATCAAATTATAGATACCAGCAGAGAAGTAGGGCCAGATGAAGGTTTGAACACTGGGGTACCTGCCCTGGAATTAAAGGTGCAATAAATGATTCCTGAATCTGTTCTTTCCTTAGTGAAGACCAGGCAGAAGATTTCACAGGATTAGAAATAAGTATCACCTTTAACCTGTGCCCTGATGAAAGCTGTTAGGTGTATGCCTGACGCAAACCAGAGTCCCACCCCAGTGTGTCCATTCATCCCTGTATAAATTTTCTCCTTGGCAGCATTTTGGTTATCCTTCTTTAGGCTATTCTAATACAGCAACCAGTAGAGCTGTAAAACTACATGTACCTGCTTAGAATAGCATAACTCTTCCGTAGTGGTTTCCATTAGCGGGTTTCAGAATAAACAGCAGCTGGGAAAATTATGATTTGCCTAAGCTCATATAGCAGGTTGATGTCTGTCTTGATTTCTTTATCCATTGAAGATGTCCCAGATGAAGCCAGAAAATGAGTAGGATTACAGAGGATAGAAGTATGGAAACCAAATAGATATTTACTCTGAAATAGTTTATAAAATGGAAAATAGGGAGCTCTCATGGTGGGAGCTGGGAAGGTGGAAAGTGAGCATGGGTTTTTCAGCCTTAGAAAGGGCATTGATTTGTGGATCGATGTGGGGGGAAAATGAGTCACTATACCTCTTCTCCAAGGTTTCGCTTGGAACCTAATGAAAATTACACTATACATGTTTTCTGATGTGATGAGTCCATGACAGAGAGACAAAAAATTTATCTATTTGGTGAATCTGGGTTTTATCTTGGGTGGTTTTGCAGAGATTTCTGTGCTTCATGCAATCACTACTGAATAAAAGCACTAAGACTTCCCAGGCCAGTGGCTCTGTGAGCTCCCTCTGTGCTTTCTTTCAGCACTCGCATGATTTCTGGCTGGAACTGGCTTATCTTTGCTCTGTTCAGAGGCTGAGAAAAGCATTTGACCTGCACCGACCAGGCTGAGCTCTATAACCAAAACACAAGTGCCATCCAGGACGGCAGCAATAGAGATTTTGGACCATCTTCACGTGTTTCAAGCTGCAGGATATTTTAAAGAAGCATGGCACAAACACCAAAAACATTTGAGCACAGTCAGATGAAGCCAGAAACAGCTTCTGTTAGTGCGCAGGTGGAGGGGAAGGTCTTAAGGATCTGCATGTTGGATTTGGATACCTGAGATCACTTATGGATGCTGCCCTTTGCCCTCAGTGAAGCTTGTTGTATGATTACTGCCCTTTGCCCTAAGTAATGAATTGGGTTTTTAATGTGAGAAATTGTGCGGAAACTTTGTGATGTATTACCCAAATCTTATCTTCAAACATACAACTCAAGCAAACAGCACATGAATAAGTTAATTCCTAATAGCAAAGCAAAGGTGCTGTAGCTTTTTGGCCTACTGAAACATAGTGTAAAGGTTGGTGCCACTATGCTGAGGTATATGCTTTAAACAATAGGTTTATTTGCTTGGGTTTTTTTTTTTAAAAAAAAAAAAAAGGTTGATTTATCTCAATTTGAGGTTCTGCAGAAGCAATCTGAACATTTCTGATGTGGGAAAATGATATTAAAATGTAGATATTATACATGATGATCAATTTGCATATGTAGATTTTTAACAACCAGATGTTTACCAAACGTTAAGCCAATTATAACTTTAACCCCTCTTCCAGTGCACGACTTTTGGTCAGACTACAATGCATCTGTCACAGCTCAAATGTTTCAACAGCTCTTTTTAAATGTTCATTTTGCCTGTGGATCTTGTAGTTTTAAGAAAGAATGAATGTCTAATAAGCACGTTTCTACTCTGAATCAAAAAAAAAAATCCTTTCTATTTAGGGTATTCTGTGCCATTGAATTCACCTATTAGATTTTCAGAGAAGGAGTTAAGCTGATTGCAAATATTATTAAGGTTTCTGGTGTTGGAGTAAAATACACCCCGTGTGCACTTTAACTGTTTCAGTACAGAGGATTTATTTGTGTAAAATCAGCTCATTTGTGCCCCTCATGTCCTTGAATCAGAGCACCTGTACCCTGCGTGGCTGCTGCTGGAGTCCCAATAGCGATACCAGCGTGCCCTGGTGCTTTTTCTCTTCAAACTATGGGTACAAAGTGGATGGGTCAACAAGACCAACTCAGGCAGGTAAGTTGCAGGCTGAGCTCCCCAATCTATGCACATGCCGATGTCCGATTCAACACAATAACATTGCAACATATGTTTTTTCCAAAGGATTTGAGACTACATTAACAAGGCTGCAATCACCTTCCCTCTTTGGAAATGATATCAATACTGTCCTCCTCACGGGAGAGTATCAGACACCGAATCGCTTCCGGTTCAAGGTTAATCTTTTTTCTGTGCTGTTTTAAGGTTCATGTTCTGTGCAAGATTTTAGGCTGGCTGTTACTGTGCAGCGAGGTTAGGAGGGCTGGATTAATCCCTCTGATGCACACTCATGACTCCCACTGAAGTGCTCAGCTCCTCCTTTCTTTGTCCTCTCTGCTGTTTCAATGCATCAACTTAATGAGGGTTTAGCACAATAGGATTTCTGCATGAAAAATTACTGAGACCTTTGAAAAGCTCAGCTTTTATACTATCTACCTTTTTTTCTTGTCATAGGAAAATTTGGGGGATAAATGTATTTACTTAGTTTTTATTTGTGGCCTGGCAGTGTCTCACAATCATTTTAACAGACATTAGCTCTTCCAATGATTTCTGTTTTCTATGGAAAACTTAACAGTCTGTGCCATGAATGTGGGGTATCAATGGATCCTGGGGTTGAGCAGAGATTCTTCTGTGGGTGATCTTCTTCTTGTGGTGGGTTCCTCCTGAGCCAGGGAAACACAGGCTCATACATGGCTGAAAATGAGTGATGAAAGTTGGAAGTGAATAAAAATGAAGGCAGAAGAGGAGACTGAGATAGGGGTGGGAATATCCTAAGTCAGAAATATAAGTTAATGCTGGAAAACTTTTGAATTAGGCATTAGTTTTCAAAGGCCCAACATTTCTGTTGTTTAAATATTTGCAGATCACTGATCCTAAGACACAAAGATTTGAAGTCCCTCATGACCATGTACAACCTTTCACTGGATCTGCAGCCTCCAATTTAAATTACAAAGTGGATGTGAAGCAGAACCCCTTTGGCATCGTGGTGACCAGAGTGAGCAACGGTCGAGTGCTGTAAGTAACATTGGTGCTTTTTCTGTGTAACACAGATGTCATCAGTTTTCTCTGAAAGCCCGTGTTGCCACACAAGCGATATATGTCCAAGATGCCACATGTGACATGGCCTCTTGGACCTGTAATCTACTTCTTCTCTCCTTTTGACTGATGGATGTTCTGCAAGGACTCTTGCAAGGCCTTTGGAAACAAATTCTGTGATATGGAGAGCTCTGCCTAAAAAGTTTCAAGTCTCGCTCTCTGTTCACTTCCCCCAATACTAGGGAAATCTTGACATCTACTTTGTTTCGTCAATTCAGGGAATTACTATTATGTGAAGAACTCCTTGCCAGTGCTTCAAATTGCATGGGAACACTCTTCATTGCATCTTTTACCTTATTGGTCACAATCATGGTGAAGCCCTGAATCTCCAAAACCAGGTTGCCCTTCAGCCCTGTGATATCCAAGAATAGCTGGTGCAAGCCACTGATAGGTCAGTCATGTAATACTGCAAGCAAAATATTTAACGGGCTTGTACATTGGAAGCTTTCATCCCATTTGGGTTCTAAAAAGAAATAAATAAAAGAAACCTACAAACCTAACGGCATGGCTTTAAGACCCATTAGAAGGGGGAAGTGTCAGGATGAACAAGCTTATTAAATCAGTGCAAGAATGATTACCTGTCAGAGTGCTAGGCCAGTTGGATTATCAACGCTCCAAGTTTAATTAATTAGCGATTACTTTTGTGCTCTTATTAGTATTGTTTTCTTGCTTAGAATCCCCTATGATGATTGATTTGCAATTATAGAGAGCACAAAAGACAGACTTGGTATTCAGTAGTGCATGACTGATTAAACGGTACATGGAGGGGGAATGAGAAATCTAGTCCAATAGAACCCCGTTGAAACAGTGCTCTGGAAGATTGTCTATATTTTCCTTAGACTTTTGTTTAGTTTGGTAATAGTGGTTGTATTTTCTGTCTCTAAAGAAAAAAACTACAATGATGCTTGAGTCTGAGTATCTCAAAGAAAGCTGTTGTGAGCAAGGGAGATAAATCCTTGCTGAATTTGTTTACACGAGATGAGTGCTTTCCCCAAGCTCTTAAAGAACCAAACAAAAGGGAGGCCTCTTTGGAGAAGGAACAGTAGGGACCAATATGTTATTACAGTTCATTACAAAAATCCTAACTATCCAGACAGTTCTAAAGCCTACGGCCTTCCACCATCATTTGTTACGCTTGAGCCCTCCAAAAGAGTTAGAGTTCTGATTGACCTATTACCGTCATCATTTGCAACAAAACCTGAAACACCGTCCTCATTTCATTGGAATGAAAAACTTTCCCCACCACCACCAAAGAGAAAAGGCTAGTTGCAATGCAGTTTGTGATCAGATGGGCAAGATAGTCTTTGGAATGCCTGAAATTGGACAGAAATACATCAGATGAGGATCTGACCTGTGAAGCCTCTCTCAAGCATGAACATTTTTAACCTTAAAAAAAAAGAAAAGGTAATATGAGCACATTAGAATTGTAGCAGGTCCAAATTCCCCTGGTTTTGTCACTTGTTTGTGCAGTTTTTGTAATCGCTAATGCACTCTGTATTTGTTAAATATCTGTTAAGTATCACAAATATCACATGAAATACAGTTGTAAAAAGAATTTCTAACTAGAACTACCTAAAGTGATTAGATAAAAGCATATTCCGTTGAAATTGTGTATGATGTTAATACACACTGAGGTAGTTTGCCATCTCCAAGTAATTTTCTCTGCTGTTGGGGAGACTGCATTTCTGCAGATCCCTGTAAGCTCTTGGTTTAATGAAGCTGAAGATAACCTTCAGATCCAAGGATCAGCTTCATTCCAATTGCTCTCTGCTTTAAATCTGGTTTATCTCACAATTACGTTCTGTTTATGATTGTTTCATTTAAAAAGTGGCGACTGATGGAAACTGAAACTCCTTCTGGGTAGGGGTCAATTCTGATATATTTGCTAATTAGAAATGTTCCAAGTCTTAGAGGAATCAAAGAGGGAAATGAACTTGGTTACGTACAGAAGGAGTGAAATGTCATGTTTTGATTGATTCCATGAGTTGTGGGAGTTCCTTACCCAGGAAGATATTTGGTGTTGCTTCAGAAATGCAAAGCGGTTCAGCTATTCTGGTGCACTTGGTGCCTTAGGAAGATATTTAAGTGTATCACTAAGATAATCATGACCTAAATCCCAGCATTCTTGTCGCATGATAGAAAATGACCACGGTTTGGTGGTGGTGTGGGCACCCACCTGGCTGTAGAAAAACATCCCTACGGATGGTCCCCTCCATCCATCAGGAGGGAGGATGCCTAAGATGCCTGACAAAGCCTTTTTGGCACCCTAGGAGACCACAGGTGGGGTCACAACCTCAAGCTTTGCTGGTCGAGGAAGTGTAGGGTCTGGTCTACCATTACAGCTGCAACAGCTCCGCAGAGCTAAAGGAAGGAGAGTAAATCAATGCGTCCATTGCCTTGCAGTGAGCTGCTCCTCAGTGCACCTTGTGGCAGGAATCGGGCTGCCTCCCGCTGGTCTTTGCCTCAGCACCGCTCTGATTTTCTCACCGTTTCCCAAATCTTTCCCATAGAAACAGGGAGTGAAATTCATTTTTGCTTAAGGACTTAAAGCTCTCATAATACTTGTTTGGAAGAGGAATTTTTTGTCTGTAATGAAAGGGAGTGGTGAAAAGTGCAAAATTAAACTAACAGAAGAAACTTTATTAATGAAATTGACTTTTCCCATGTGCTTTGCTAATAGATGTAAAGGAGGAATACAGATCTCTGGCTTGTTCTGTTTGTACAGATATATACAGCAGTCTCTGTGTCTATTTTCAACACCACCAACCTCCCGTTCCTTAACAAGCTTAGCCGTTGCCTTATGCAGAATTTGCTACAGGAGATGTGATAGCCATCAAATGGGGTTTGAACCATGCAAAGGATCACCTTATCCCTTTAATCTGCACTTATCTACGTTCAGTTTGTTCGAGAGCTGGCACCTAACCACAGTCTGCCTCTCCCTGTAGTGACTGGCCTGGCAGGACTCGAGCAGGTCTCCTTCATTTTCCCTGGCAAGCCAAAAGCTGCAATTGTTTTGCAATATTTTTCTGTTTCTGTCCACCCACAGAAATTTTCCATCTGCCCCGTTGCTGTGAGTGGCCAGGGAGAGTGGATTCAGGACTCAGTGCAAGAGATGCGGGGTGGGAAGCTTTGGTGGAAGAGGGGAATGCAAAGATAATGACCACTTGCGTGAGAGGTTTCTGTAGGATCAACAGGCACTGCCCATCTCATCGTCTGTGCAAGGCTTGCTCTGCTCCAGCCCCGCACCATCCCACCTCCCTCTCCTTCAGGTCTCTGGATGGAGACCTGCACCTGCTATCCAGTTCTAACTAAAAGGAGTAGAAACAATTACTGCAACAATTCTTCGTGAAATAGGGGTTTTTTTAAACATTTATTTTAACTTGTTTCATCAGGTTCGATACTACCATAGGACCACTGCAGTATGCCGACCAGTTTTTACAGCTATCGATCAAACTACCTAGCAGCAACATTTATGGTGTGGGAGAGCACGTGCATAAGCAGTACCGGCACGATGTTAACTGGAAAACCTGGCCTATATTCAGCAGGGATATTGGCCCCTCTGGAGTAAGGACTGGTTTTATTCTTTGCAGATGACTTCTGGAACCCAAGCCTATGATGCAGTAGACACAGTCATAATGTCCATTGAGTTTTTCCCCAAAGACTTGTCAGGCACTGCATGTTATTACTAAAAGCTCGATGATACTGATGAAAGTTTCCCAAGGAATAGCTTTTTATAAATATTTTGATTTTTGTGTTGAGATGTGGCTGAAAACCAGTTGATAAACACTAATATCTGGGAGTCTTCAGTTCTACTGATAAAATAAAAACCAATATGTCCTAATGCATTGCTGTGTGCAGCATTCAGTACAGATGACATGTTTCTTCAGTTAACATCCTCGTAGCTCGGCAAATGACGGAAAAGTTCTCTTCAACAGCTGCCTCTTTACAAGATAAAATACGTCTGCCAGCAGCTATTTGTTTCTATAGGCTGTATGACTGTCTCTTTCCAAAACAGTCTCCAGAGTACTCATTTTTCGAAAATTGTAAGATTATTTTTCGTTATTACCTCAGTTTAATAAAGAAACCACCCATATACTTTACTTTGAGAGGGCACTTCAGTGTTTTGCTGAAATGGGAGCTATACTAAGAGAAACTAGAGAGTGAGATCGCTATATGTAATTAATTAGTAATTTGGAATTTGTACCCCTTACCTTGAGGCACTTTCTCACTATCTTCTCTGATTTGATGATAGTTCTTACCTGAATGGCTCTGTTGCGTGTAGGCTCACTAAGTTAAACGTACAGGGAACAGAATCAAGTTAGGCTAATTTCAAATTGCTTAAGTTCTGGTTCTCCTTAATTTGTTCTGAGTTTCCTTTTGCAGGGGAAGAAGCACAACTATGAAAACAGCTGTTATCATTTCTAAGGTTTTTGTTGCTAATAACAACGGAAAAAACCATTAGAAAGGAAATAAAAAAGGAGCGAGACACTCTCTTATTTCCATAGATTAGATGTAAAAATGATTACCTTGCAGGATTAATAGAAATATAGTTTAGATGTAAAATCTAATCTATGGTGGAAGGTGATGAAAACACTTTTCAAGTTCTATTGTTGGCTTGATGTGCATATATATTACCCAGAAGTAGTACTGCAATATATGCAGACTTGCCCTAAATTCCATCATATCTACTTGCTTGTGTTATCTATATATTTGGGGAAACTTTTGTTTTAATGGAAAATGTTGTCATAAAGGAGAAGAATGCCAGGAAAGGGAAGACAGAACTGTAGGAAAGTGTCAGGATTTTTATTTTTGCTGTTTGCTCTATTTTGAGAAGTTTCAAGTTCTACCTGTGGTATATTTTGAAATATCCCAGAACAGATACTGTTATTAGATTTTAATCAGCTTACTTTTTTTCTTTTTAATCCTTTAAGGAAATGCATAACTTATATGGAGTTCAAACTTTCTTCCTGTGTTTGGAAGACAGCACTGGAGCCTCCTTTGGTGTTTTTCTAATGAATAGCAATGCCATGGGTAAGAAAGCTTTCTCTGTAGCTCTGAGCACTGCGCTTAAATATTTTTTTTTCAATGATCTTTGGGATTGGGATCAGAACTGTAGTGTTTAGTCTACGCAATGTAAGCAATAAGTAGTTCACAATTAACATGAGGATTGTGCTGGAAACCTGAGGGTCAGAAATCTATCCGAAGCCTGTGCAGCTTTGTGCAGATGTGCAGGACACTGGAATCAGAGCCTAAATTTGGAGTGAACAATACTTGAAAGTAAATGCCCTTTAGTCTGTTTACATAAGCATGCATATATGTATGCTTTACAGAGTTCTTCACATCTCTTAAGGTTGGAAAGTTTTCCTAAAAATTTAAAAATAAAAGATTGAACCATTGGATTTCTTTTGATTCTCTTCTCTGTAGGATGTAAAGAAATGGAAATACAGACATTTAAAACAGTCATTTGAATACATTTCCTCTTCTTTGCCAGTTCAATTAATGGTTTTGAGTTCCTTACGTATTTTTGTTTTGTGTTTTTTTCTTAAGTAAATTTTCTAATCATCAATCAGAAAATTACAAAGTTATTTTAGAATTAGTTGGTATTCAGAATTGGTTTTGTGCACTCTGGCAGAGTTTGTGGTACAGCCTGCTCCAGCAGTGACCTACAGAAGCATTGGTGGGATCCTTGATTTCTATATCTTATTGGGGAACACTCCAGAGCAAGTAGTCCAGGAGTACCTGAAGGTACGTTTAACTAGAGAGACTACGCATTGAAGAGAGTTTTAAAAGTGCTGGGATTTTTTGGTGAGGTTTTTTTTTCACCTCTTTATATGACAGTATATCTTCACTATGTTATCTAATAACCAAAAATATGACTCTCTATATTTTTAACTAAGAATAACTGTTAGTATGTCCCTAACATGACTGCTGTCATTAGTAACAGCTAGCTGGGGTTAAGCTGGGGTGTGGATGTTTTTAGCTGGCATGTTAGGGGCAACTGAAACTTAAGCACAACTTTTGCTGGAGACGCTGGAGCAGAGGACATGCAGCAGCTTGAGCCCCAAGAAACCTGTAGCTGCTAAATTCATCGATCTGTATGGCCTGACTCATTTTATGGTTGAAAGATATCACAGATATCTTTTGTACTTCTTGTGGTCCACTTACATTTCAGTGACACCTTAAAGGATGGGCATTGTCCCAAAATATTTGTATTTCTTAAAATAAATAAAAAATCATAGCAACATTGCATTAGGGAGTGGGCTGCTCATTTCACACACTCTAGCATAATGTATATTACTCAAACAGATTTGAGGAGTATGGATCTAGGGAAATGGGCACCAAGGTGACACATGCAGTGTCCACTGACGATTAATGTGATTTTTGCTCTCATCTTGCAGCTCGTAGGACTGCCAGCATTGCCCTCCTACTGGAGCCTGGGCTTCCAGCTCAGCCGCTGGAATTATGGGTCTCTGGATGAGGTGAAGAGAGTTGTGGAGAGGAACAGGGCGATTGGACTCCCTTATGTAAGTATGGGGCTTGAGGAGAGCAGCAACCCTGCCAAGGCAGAGCTGTGCGGGAGAAATGACCCAGAGATCCTGATCAGGGTGTTCCGCAACTGGTTTATTTAGTAAATTTCTAATATATAGCCTTCTGATGTCAAAGGGTTTTGTGCATTTTAATGGTAGACCATTATCAGAATGTGGGACATGGTGGGGTTTAATTACAGTAAGTTTTATTTGAGCACTTTATTGTAATACTTTTTCAGTTGTGCTTTCCAACTATATCTACTTATCTTTTCATGTTACCTAATCTGTGAGATTTTTTTTTAATTGTCCTGTGGAAAGTTATGGAACCATATATTATTCTTAATTGACAGCCAAAGGTAAAGTACAATTAACTTTTAAAATTAGATTTCAGATTACATTAGCCTGATGGCTTAAATAGACTAAAAATATTCTAATATTAAGCTAAGAGTTGAGGAAGAAATGTTCGGATTTAAGGGGATAACTCTTGAAATCAGACAACTACAATGAAATAGCCGCATGTCCAGGGGCTATTAGAAAGGATGCCAGTGTTACACATTCATTTAAAATCTGCTAATGTTAAATATAACTCTTTTTTAGGCACAAAAGATGTGTCAGTACCATTAGTTAGGGCTGTAAGTATGAGATAAGCTGCACACTGTTTGCAAGTGGTCTTGACGACATACTTTCTGCCAGGCTGCAGTAAAGTCCTACCAGTAAATTCACTATGGGACAAACGGAAATTGTCAGAAGAAATTGTGTTGGACTAATATAAAAAACCTTTCCATACCACTTCTCATGTTAAAGCTGAACTCCCTTCTCTTTCAGGATGCTCAAATCACTGATATTGACTACATGGAGGAAAAGAAAGATTTTACTTACGACAAAGTGAAGTTTCAAGATCTCCCTCATTTTGCAGCTTATATGCATGACTATGGACAAAAATATATTATCATATTGGTAGGCATTTAACTATTTATTTTTCCCTTGTAAATACTATCATTATAACTGTTTATTATTATACTTCACTTATTCTATGTAATTATTACATTTATTGCCTAACATTCCAGTAGTCTACAATAATTGACGGAGTGTATTCTGGTTTCTTCTTATTTTTTCTTTTCTAATTTTTTTTAGGATCCTGCTATTAGCACACAAAATCTAGCTGATGGTAGTCCATATGGAAGCTATGTCAGGGGAGAGAGCAAAAAAGTCTGGATTAATGAATCAGATGGAGTAACAGCATTACTTGGGGAGGTAATCATGTTTTTATCAATTTGAACTCGGTCTGTTGTCACTGTTATGGTTTAATTTAGTCAGGGGGCTCCTTTTAAATGCTCATTTGCTTTTATTCAGTAAAATTATCTGCCAGTGAAAACTAAGTTTATACGGTCTCACTTAGGATATGATACTTCTCAAGCTTTCTTGGTTTTTTGATTCTTTTTTTTGCAATTTTTTACGCTAAATAAAAAGGAAAACTAAGGTAGTTCAAAGGATCAAGGGACAATTCATCAGCCAGCTCCTATTTATTTTCAGTAGTGACTGAAGAGCCAACTCCCACATTATCCGTTCAATTTGTAATTTTAACCGCTACTGAGAAATCTTTCTGTTGTGTATTGTTCCTTCTATGACGTAAAAGAAAAGCAATTGAAAATTCCAAAGAAACTCATTCTCTTTCTGCGTTCTTTCTACATGCAAGCTAATGTCACTCTAGCGGTTTGTTGTTCAAACATCTTCATCAGAGCACTACATTAGCACTGCGCACAATGGCTAACTGTGACGGTCCTGGTGGACAACAGCCTGAACATGAGTCAACAGTTTGCCACTGCAGCAATGAAGGCAAATTCGATCCTGGGCTTCATTCACAGCGACATTACTAGCAGAGATAGAGACGTAATCATCCCACTCTACTCAGTACTTCCCCCTGGAGTACTCTGTTCAGTTCTGGTCCTCACAATACAAAAAAGACACAGACAGACTGGAGAGGATCCAAAGGAGGGCCACAAAGACGGTCAAAAGGGCTGGAAAGCCTGCTCTATTAGAAAGACTGAAGGAATTAGGCCTCTTCTCCCTAGAGAAGACAAGGGTCGGGGGGGCTTCATCACAGTATTCCAGTACTTAAAGGGCAGCTACAAAGAGGACAGAGGCTTTCTCTTCACAACGAGCCACGTGGAGAATACGAGGGGCAATGGGTACAAGTTGCACCAGAAATTTTTTACAGTGAGAACAATGAATCACTGGAACAACCTCCCCAGGAACATGGTAGAGTCTCCATCACTGGAGTTTTTCAAGATGTGATTGGACAGAGTGCAGAGTGATCTCATCTATGTTCCCTTTTCCCTGAAAGGTGGGAACAGATGATCTTTCAAGGTCCCTTCCAACCTCAGCTGTTCTGTAATTCTATGAACTCTTTTTAATATCATTAAAACTTTAATTAATTATTTCCCTTTTAATATTACAGGTGTGGCCAGGGGAAACTGTGTTCCCAGACTTCACCAACCCAGACTGCACTACCTGGTGGGTGGAAGAATGCCAACGCTTTTATGAAGTAGTGCCATATGATGGGCTCTGGATTGTAAGTAATTCAGAACTTTCATTTTTATTTTTCTTTTCTTTTTAAAAATAAGCAAGGATAGAGTTTATCAAATTCAGTTTACATTGAATTTGAAAGGGGTGTTTACTATTACTAACCTGAAATCAGTGCAGGATGTGTATGTCTTCTGGTGTTGAATTTGCAATTCAAATTTGAATTTTAAATTCTAATTTGAATCATTAATCATGGCATTTAAGTGATCAGTGTGCTGGTTTTTGGATGTTCAGTGACACTTTAAATGCATCAATTGATGATGCATTGCTAAAGGCAAATGCGAGCACACTCCTATACTCAGAATGGCAATATTTGGAGACCTGCATACCTGCTCAGTGAGTGTCTGCTAGACAGGTCCTGCATACAGGGTATAATACATATAATCTATGTATCTATGCTCCAAGTAGCTCATGGAAATTCCAGTTAGGGAATCTGCAATTGCTATTCCAGATAAGGATTTGGAAAAATCAGGCTCCTTAGACAGATTCTCCCACAAAAGGACTAAAACACAGTCTGGCACAGTGGATTTTGGGTACACTTCATGCAAATCAGATGAGATTAAGAACCGTTTTGACTGACCAGATTAGTTTTTTAAAGCAATATCCTGTAATAAATCTTCTAAAACTGGGTGCCTGAAGGAAATCTGTACTTAAATTTCTCAATCCCTGTCTCAGCACCTTATTCCCTTTATTTTTTTGCGTTTTTCCTACTTCCTTTTACTTAAAAATAAATAAATATTTCAAAAGAAAACAAGAATCTGCTGAATATTTTGCCACACATTTTAAAAAAAAACTGTAACAATTTTAAATTAACCTGTATAGCAAAATACAGTCCTTCAGCTGCTATGTGATAAAATGAGGTTTTTCTCACTTATTTTTGCTGACCTTGTGGTTCCATCGAGTCAAGCTATGAAGTGTAAGACTTCACAGCTCTCTTACAGAGAGCAAATAATGTGAGCGAAGAAATTGGTCACTAGACTACAGTGCCTCCATGAAGAATTTGCACTCTTCTTCCATGCATGTTTTTTCCTGTAGCATGTTCAGGGATGCACACAGAAATGCACTTGCAGCACTGACAAATAAAATATTCATGGAAGGACACAGCAAAGTTTGAAAGTATAATGGCTTGGAAAGTATTATAAAGGAGGTGTTTAAGAATATCTAGTCACCTTGTGTACTTAGACTGAAAGTACGAATGTACATTTGCTGGTTCTGCATTTCTCTCCAAACACAAGATCCATAATAAAGACATTTCCTTGAGAGATAAGGGGGATAAGATGTAGCTCTTGCGACATGACACTCACCTGCATATCAAAGTCTGTCCAACACTGAGACCTGTATTAATATAAGAATGGACCAGGTCGGTATCTGAGTTATATCATCCTTGCCTAATTGTATGGTACTAGTTCTAATTAACTATTCTTTAAAGGGTAAGAGAATAGAACATAAGACTTTGTTAGGAAAACGTACTGGAGGAAACTTCATTACATTCTGCATCTTATCTTTTCAGGATATGAATGAAGTATCCAACTTCATTAAAGGCTCAAAAAAGGGTTGTGCACAGAACAACTTAAACTATCCTCCTTTCACTCCCAGTAAGTCCATCTACTTTAGCCAGAAAGCAAAATATCAGTAAGTTTATGAATTACTGTGGAATTGGCTACAAGGATGCAAAGTGATTTTAGCGTAGTTCTTATGGGTGGGGTTTGAACATTACTATTGATGGAAAAGACTGGTATACTTTGGCCCTCGTCAAAGGCGCGGTTTATATAACCGGCTTTTTTCCCTTTTCAAATTATTAGTAAATACTATTGTTGCCTTAAATTATGTCTGATAATATAATGATCTCCTTTCACTATCAGTAGTTTTTGAGATGTATGCAGAATTAAAATGGACTTCATAGTTTGTATTGAGTAGTAGGTTTGAGTAATCATTGCCAACGTGTTGTCAGATAGCGATTCAGAAATTTAAAATGTAGTTCTCAGTTATTCCTTGCACGGATGCAAAGCTGAAGAGTAGAAAAGGTCACAGAGCAAAGATGAATCAAACCAGCAGCCAATAGAGCATTTTGGTTTTGTAGTAGTAATACTGGCCTTAGTGCAAACATTAAAGAGAAAAAAGAGTTTAAATGTCATGAAAGTGCATTAAAGAAAAGATTGGATATATTCATAGTAAAAATGTACTTTAAAAGTGATACTTGTATTTCTTTATTGAAGGTATTCTTGATAAGCTCATGTATTCCAAGACGCTTTGTATGGATGCAGTGCAGAAGTGGGGGAAACATTATGATGTCCACAGTCTTTATGGATATTCCATGGCCATATCAACACAGAAGTAAGGAATGCATCCTAAAATCTTTACAAAAAGGTTTCAGAAGAGTACATGGCCCGCATTTTCCAAAACAACAAGTGATTTCACTTCTAAAGGAACACAATTCCTTGAAAATAATATATTACATTTAAGCCAATGCAGCTAAGGCAAAATCTACTAACTAAAGTTGGTAGTAAAAGCCACACATTGGTTACCAAAGCTGTATAGAAAGACCATTTAAAATTAATGTCTTGAACTTAGCTAAAAGGCACCTGGATAACTGTAAAGGAGTCCACATCCCTAGGATGAGTAATTATTGTAAATCAGTCAGTGTAAATCTGCCTTATATAAAACTTGATGTGCAAGTCACCTTTTTTCCTTTACATAATTCCAGTCTCGTTTCCTTTTAAGAGTCATCGAAGCACTGTTTCCTGGAAAACGAAGCTTCCTTATTTCAAGGTCTACTTTTATTGGATCAGGAAAGTACACAGGACACTGGCTGGGAGATAACGCAGCAACATGGGATCACTTAAAATGGGCAATACCTGGAATGCTAGACTTCAACCTCTTTGGAATTCCTTATGTATGACATTAGTTTGTGACATCCTTTCAAACATATGGATAAACAGAAACTCTACCTCTGTGATAACAGATTATCTAATCAGACGCAATCTAGATAACCACCTTACATTTTCAGCTCCAAATTAATGCCCTTTAGGAACCTGACTTTAACATTTTCTTCCAATTACTGATTTCTGGTTTAGGTCACTTATTTTGATTACTGTGGCTCTGTGTGTATGGTGAGATAAATGTGGGTAACAAACGCATTATATATTCCAAGTTACCTGTTACTTCTAGTAATTTTTAAACAGTAATGATTGATTTGAAACACTTAGCTGTTTTCCTTATCATTTCAAATTAGAGACATCCATTTATAAGGAAAATAGCCAATTATTTGAATTTGTATGACTCTTGAGCTTTTTCATAATGTATGCGTATTAGCACCAAACAGGAAAGTAAAGGTTTGGAAGAAATAGAATGATGAGCAGTGTTAGTAATCAGTTTAATTTTTCATACAACATAGTTTGTACAATATAGACTGAATTTGAAAGAAGAAAGGTCCAAATGTGTTGAATGGCTCGGTCACTGTGGCTATTAATTAAGGTTGAATGAATGCATATCTAAAAACTAGAAGTTTTGTGTAGAGATTAGAAGTGCAGTGTACTGTACATCTTACATATTCTGTTTTCATTTAAAGATTGGAGCAGATATTTGTGGTTTCTTTGACAACACCACAGAAGAACTTTGCAGACGATGGATGCAAGTAGGAGCATTTTACCCATTTTCGAGGAATCACAATTCTGAAGGATTCATAGTAAGTTGTCCTTTCTCGTATGAAATGCTTTGTGTTACACTACCACTTTCCCTTTAGCAGTGTCACTAGTAATCATTACTGTCAATGACAATTATGAATCTGACCACTTTGAAAATGGCAGAACCTTAAGCTCTCTCTATGAAATCTTACATCTGAGAGGTTCAGCTTCGTAAGGGTTAATTGCCTGTACTTGAGACTACACTTGTTTGGCAACAGTTTCATCACCATCAATTGTGTCTACCACCAAGGGCAAGCACACGCTGCTGTGTGTCCCAAAGGCTCTTAGGAGCCCTTTAGCATGCACCTGACTGCACGCTAGGGTGAAACCTGGGCTAACCCTAATGTGCCCTTCTTGCAGACGAGCAAGGAGAGACGTGCAATGCAAAAGACGGGGAGCCCAGAGCAGTAGGACCTCAGGTCACACCACTCAGAAGGCAGATATTGTGCACATGTGCACCACTGAATTTCAGCTTCTCTGAAACAGCAGCCACTTTTCGCATGTTTGGCAGACTGTGTTTTCATGTTGAAATAATAATAATAATACGATACTTGTTTCCAGCCTCAGGATCCGGCTGTGTTTGGACCTGATTCAGTTTTAGTGAAAACCTCCAAGTATTACTTGAACATTCGCTACACTTTGCTGCCCTACCTGTATACACTCTTTTATAAAGCTCATACTCAAGGAGACACCGTTGTACGGCCAGTTTTGCATGAGTAAGTTTACTCACCAGCCTTTATGATAGTTTTATGAGGAATAAAAAAATCAGAAATGGTACTGTTGTTCGGGACTTTGTAAACACTGATGTAGTCTGTGCAAATGCACATTGGAATATATAGAGACAACTTCTCAATTCATGAAATACCATTTTGGAGTAATCAGAAGAGTAATCAGAAGCCATCTGTAGTTTGTGCATATATTATTGTCAGTCACTCTTACAAGTTGCTATGAGATGTTATTGTCAGCTCATCAAATTATTCTCCACTATCATATCTCTGTATTAGAATACATGTTTCCTTACCTGGAGACTCTTGAATACTCTGTGTCAAGAACACATGCACACCTACACTTTCACACGTGTGTAGAGAATACTAGCTAAACAAGCAAGACCTTACATTCTTCTCTTCAGATTGCCTCAGATGGAAAAAAAAAAAGGGAATTCTGATATGACACTCTTCAGTCATGACTCTAGACAATCGTAGTACCCTGAAATATTGGGATTGCTGATCACGATACAATTTCATAAAAACCCAGTTACTGCTCTGTCCTTCCCACTTGCTCAGGTTCTACTCTGATGAAGTCACGTGGAGTGTCGACAGGCAGTTCCTGTGGGGTCCTGGGCTGCTTATTTCCCCTGTACTTGACCCGGTAGGTTTGGCTGTTTTGGTATCTATCTCCTAGCCACTTCATGGAGCACAGGGACATGTTGAGTCACCAGTTCCAGCTCTTTTCTCTGCCAGGGGACTGCAGCATAAATCCCCCAAGTTACACTCTTCCTGTCCCTCCTTTATTTCTCTCATTAGAAACCACCTTCCAGGGCTGAGCCTTTGTTGGTCAGGCTTGTGACAATTCTGTTATTCAGCTTAAAGGTTATAATAGCTCCTCTACTGCATAGGTACTTCCTGCTGAATTCACACTCCTCCTCCTTTTTTATGCTGCGCAAGCTGAACCGCAGAAGCAGGCTCTGCCATTTTCCTGAGGATCTCAGGGAATTTGCTTTGGTCCTGTTCTAGTCTGAGCTCTTCTGTCTTGACCAGACCTGTAAACTCTATTGGCAAAGCGACTGCAGAGGACCTTGTTTATTAGCATTAACACAGCTCTACCTCTGGTGCAAACATGGGGTTTGCGAGATCCTTAGATTGCACTTATTTTTTTCATGGGTACATCACGTTATGGGTGTTGAAGGGTTCCTAACAGGCCTAGGCTTTGCTTCTTTTTTCTTTTTTTCCCCCTTCATTTATTGCTTCCAGTGAGAGCCCACAACATATTTTTATTCCTGCCGAAGTGGAAAATCTTGCACTTTGTGCTATTAAATCTTACTCCTATTTTCCAGTCCTCTAGGGAGTCCACGTCATCTAGTCTGATATTCTGATTCACCTCAACTTTGTATCATCTCTGAATTTCCTTCAGAATCAGCTTCTCTTGCTCCATTTCAGTTTGTCTGTGATGCAACAAGGAAACAAACAGATCGTGGCTTATTCTGAGGCAGAATCTTGTAAATAATGATTGTTAACGCCAGTAACGCATATGCCATGGAGAAACACAAAACATTTGTTAAATACATAAAATGAAAGCAAGAATCTGAAACATGTCAGGCCAGAAAAATGTGAAAATAAAGAAGACCTAGAGATGCTTGTGGATATGATCACTGAATTTGAAGCAATCCTGACTTTGGGTTGCACACAATGAGCTGCCGCATTGTGGAGCAGTGATTCAGTTGTCTCTCCCGGTAGCTTGGCAGAAATCGTACTTGCATTGCTATCTTCCCTTCTGGACACCATCATAAAAAGCATTAAAGAAAAGAGCAAAGAGGAGAAGTATCACTGACTTCCTCAATGTGAACTTTAGTTTTATTGGAAAATTCAGTTTATTCAATTACGTTGCCTCCAATACGAAAGTCGTTTCTTTGTTCTCCTTTCAGGGTGTGGATGCAATTCAAGCATATATTCCTGATGCAGTATGGTATGAGTATGATACGGTAAGTAAATGCAGAGAATACTATGGGGAGATTTTCTAGAGGGCTATGTGACAAAATAAGCTTGCCAACTCTGCTTTGCTGGCAGAGACCTAAAGCCAAGTCCACAGGAAGGAAATGGTGAGACAAGGGATGAAGGGTGGTGGGGTAAATGCCCGAATCAATGCCTCAAGAAAAAGGCACAGAGGTGCGGAATATAGCACGGGAGACAGGAAGACAGGTTGAGTGGAAACTTTAACAAAGAACATGTTTGAAATAAAATGACATAGAAGAATTCTAATTCAGCTACACAAGAGTCTGCAATTATCATTTACTACTCTCATTTCTGCAAATAAGTTTCCTGCTGCTGTGATGACCTTGTGATGGGTGAAAAAGGACATTGTTCGCATCAGATTCCCATGTTCACGTCAGAGTCCCAACAGGAATTCCTCTCTGCACTGACTGAGCCAAAACCAAATAGTGAGAGGTGTTGGTTTGTAACGTTAGATCGTATTGATATGCAATTGTTTTCTCTTTATGTGCCCATTGGAACATAGATATTTACATAACTTCAGCCTTTTCTAGAAGGAATCCTTAAGACGAAACTCAAGAAAACCTTCACAGAAGTGAGTAATGCAATGTACCCGTTCTCTTTTACGTCCCTGTCAATAAGGGGGCAAAACTCTCCATAAGAAAACAATGGACCAGTATGCACCTGCCAGCAGACAAACTGGGACTGCATTTGAGAGGAGGCTATATCTACCCTACTCAACAACCAGCTAACACAACAGTTGCAAGGTATGCTTCAAAACTAAATGCTTTATGTTTGGGTTTTTTTCCCAAGACTGGACTGAGGACTTTGAGTTTACAAATCAGTAGCAGCCCATTGCATTTAGCATTTTCACCCTGAAAGATGGGAATAACTGTGAGTCACACCTCACGTCCACAACTGTTTACACTACAGGTTCAGTGTTTAATTACAGGTTTATTTGCATGACATTTTGTAAAGTTGCCATGTATTTTAATCCGTTTCCATGAAAATGAAAGGCAACCAAGGAATAATGCAAGGCAATTCTCAAGGTATTGCAAGTCTGTTGAGTGTCACATTCATAACCTGAATATGAAGAATGTACTAAGACTTTAGATACTTGAATACAGGTAAGACAGAAAGTCCCTCTTTCCACAGCCGCAAGAATCCAATGGGACTTATAATTGCCCTGGATGACAACAATGCAGCTTCTGGGGACTTGTTCTGGGATGATGGCGAATCTACAGGTGAGCAGTTATCAATAGGGCAATAAGTAGGATTAACAAAATGTTAATATGTACAAGTTTCAGTCTTCCTGCTGATTTCATGGAGCAAGAATAAGAGGTTGCTGTAACACGCTATTAATACTTGCTCGTATGTCAGTAGTTTTTCACCACTTTTAAGTGGAAAGTTGTAACTGTTATTAATTTATTTTTTTCTTGTTCAGGTTTCACTATAGCCTTAAATATGTAAAGGTTTGGTGCATTAGCATGCTGACTGTTAAACCCTGCTGTCAAGATTGATATAGATTCTGGTATATATCCAAATGAGTTTCAACGGGTGCAAGAATGCAGATAATTAGTGTTCAACACTGAGAATCAGTAGAAAATGAAAAAGTAGCACTGTTATTAACTCTCTGGAATTATTTGAATTGCTTGTGAAAACAGTAGCAATTTTGTTAACTCAAAAGTACGGTATTGGAGCCAACNGATTTAGTTAGGCATCCTGTTTCCATTAAACTAAAAGGATTTGAGGGACTTAAATCCTTTAGGCTGCTTTTGCAGCCTTTGTCCTGTAGTACATGCTTCTTAGAAAAGTCAGCAAGCAGTTCAAAGGGTTATTCTGAAATGATTTTTTGAAGAACTTTTACAAAATACTCAAGCTTGTCTTAAAATGATTTAAGAACTTGTATGTGACAGATTTTATTGTTTTGTTTGCAACCAACCACAACATTCAGAGCTAAGGACTTTGGTTTATGGTGTATGCCAGGTAATACTGTTGCATTTCAAGTAGACTCGATCTTCTCTAATTCCTGTCCTACTGTAGCCATAGACTCCTGTCAGTGGCAAAAGTGTCAGAGCCTTCTTTAGCTACACTGCAATAAAATGTAGTTTAAAAAAATAGAAAAAAATGCAACATTAAGAATGTAAAGATGAGAATGAAGTTGGAATAATATTACAATTGATGTAAAATTAAACAACGCTACAATAATATGTGCATGTTTAATTTATAATCCTGAAAGTTAGGTCCACATCCTGCAGACAGTTGTTTATGGAGGTATTTTATACACAAGGCATCTAACTATGTATGCATGCTTTCAGGACATATCTTGAGATATTCAGGAGATGACAGAGATTTTCCCATGTGAATTAACCTCACCACTGTCCATCCACGGGCAGTATCTGAATTGGTGCATTCTTACCTCTGCCTTCTGATACACCTAACCACCTTCTTCTAGATACTTAGGCAGTCCCCTTTCTCTGGCATATCCTCCAGCTGCTAAAAGCTACTTTTATCCTTAGTCACAATCTATTTGTTCCACTTGTGCAGAGCCTGGGGCTCTGACTAAACTTCCATGATAACAAGCAGCTGTTGGGGTTCAACATTGCACCCCGTTTTCCTAATCGCGTAGCTACCTTGTCCTTCTACATTATGCATTGAGCCTGTAGAACTCCCTTGTTTTGTTTTAAGTGTACCAATCATGTCTCCCAGAGAAACTTTCACACCTCTACTTTTTTAAAATGTTGTGGAAGTTTGGGACGCGTTTAAGAAATAGAGCTATCATTTGGCTGATTATTGCTGCCATAAATACTGAAGGCCTTGGGTGCTTGCTGATATGACAGCTATATGTACTCCTTTGTCAAGGCCTAAAATAACAAAGCTATTATTGTATTCACTCCTGTTGAGAAATAAAACAATAAAACATCTTATTATGTTATTTCCTGCCTCAAACTTACAGGTTGCAGCCTTTTCAAGGAAACTGTTTACAATTTACTTGCAATGACCATATTTTTCTCTTTGTACGTGGAAAAAAAAAAAGACAGATTGATTCAACTTTTGTATTTCTTTGGCACAGTGGTGTGTTATTTCCCTCCTCTCTTATGGCATAGATTATTAATAGCACTGTCATTTTTGCATCAAAAGCTCTTATTTAGAATATTTTAAAGGATTAACTTTGAGCCATACATCTACATTTAAGAGAAGCTAAGAAGGAATAACAGTCAAATAAAAAATTAATACATTTTAGAATGCTGATTTCAATGAATTTTTGGAAAAATCTGGAAAATTAGTTCTCCTGGGAGACTGGCCTGAGGAAAAAAGAAAAAGAGAACTGTCACTTCCTCAACAAAACTTTAGTAAATATTTGAGTTCCTTAGTGCAGCCTCTGAATGCAGTAATGATAATAATTAATGATTTATTGGTCTCTAGCAGTGGCACAGCCCTGCTTTTAATGCTGTTCTTTTCTGCACTGCAAGTGTAACTCCTTTCTTTACATTTTAGGTACAGTTGCGAGTAAAGCCTACATTTACTACGAGTTTAAAGTTTCCAATGTAAGTATTTTGTTTTAAATAATCTTATTTCATTTTTTATTTTTATCAAGAGTATCTTCAAAGGGCATTCTTTCCTCCTCCTTATGCTCCTATAATACTTTCTGAGAAGTAAAATATTTGACAAAGTCAAAGAGGAGTCGTGTTCAAAATACCGTCATTTAACTGGCATGAAAATCTGCTATTTGTCTTTTTTTCTCCCAGTTAATATCAGTATCTAAAGAACTCCTATTTCCTTTCGCCTAACAAACTCAGCAGCAATATTTGTTGAGCCAGAGAACTATAAAGCTGCAGCGGCAGTTAGAACAGAGTCAGAAAGGAGGTGAAGGTAGTGCTTGTGATTCTCAAAATATTGGAAAATTGGAAAAAATCTTTGTGCACTGTAAAAATACAGCCGAATGTTTCCAAAGAGTGAGAGGAAGATCTACACTTTGTCTGAACCTAAGGAATATACTTCATGGCTAAGTTTTAGTTTTGAATTATTTTTTTAAACTGAAACTGCCTTGGCAGGATTAATTTATGGCAGGGTGGAGTGCAGATAGTGTTTCTATCCAATATTGACCAGAGATATCATATGACAAAGATTCCAAGTAATATGATAACATATTTTTTGTGTAATAATAATATCTGCTAAAGCTATTCTTTCCCTTGTCATGGTGAAATAGCAGGGCAACAACTGAGGGAGCGTGCATCAAAATGTGGGAGTGGAAGCACATGCATTAATTTTTTTTTTAATCATATAATCATTTGTAGATAAGAAACCTCAGTTACTACTGGAGTTTGAAACTCTTTAGCCAAATTATCAGTTGACTGTAATGATGTTTAATTAAAAATTAACATACACTTTCACATGGAGAGTAATAAGAAAGTTATACACTGGCATATGACTGCTCTTTGGACTCTTAATCTAATAATAACTAATGCAACTGAATAGGAACTGGTATTTTTATGTCAGGAAAAGTGAATATGAACCTTCACTTCTTAGATCCTGGCAAGATCACAGTCGAGCAGAGGTTAGCTGCCCTGTCACAGGCATGTGTCAGCCTTTTCTTATTTCTAAAACAAGCAAAAAAAGGAGGCTGAAACACAACTCTGAAGCATATTATATACATGGTAGAAAAGCATTATTGTGATAACAACAAGCAGGGCAATAATTACTATTTTAGGAAAAATTTGTTGGCACACTTTATGCTACAGTATGAAGATCTAATTAGAAAAAAATATTAAATCAGGAGGATTTTTGGCAGATTTTTTTTTGTAAGAATGTGATCACTGTATTATTTTTCAGAATGTTCTACAAATTAATGCTATAAACAGCAATTATGTCGATGCAAACAACTTGAAATTTGAAGAAATCAAGATATTGGGAGCAGTACAAGAAATAACGTCAGCTACTGTATCTCAGAACAACACTGTGGAAAATTCTACGCTTAGTGTCTCCTATAATCCTTTAGAAAAGGTAAAACAATAAAAGGAAAATGGGAAGTAAGCATCTTTGAAATTAAATCACCTTTATTTTCTATGTTGCAAAGGACAGTACTCTACTAATATCGTTTCAAAAGAACACATTGTGTATTTTATTACAGAATAAAAGTCCAATTGCATTCAACTCAGTTGCATAAAAAGTTTTGCTTTCAGACCCTCAGTGCAAAAGAAAGCTTAGTTATGTAGTTATTCATGTAGCAACATTTAATTTTTAAGAGAAGGTATGGCTTTGTGATTTTGTTTGACATTGGAGGAGGGTAACAAATATTTATGGTTTTGATGAGTATTTACTCATTGATTTTTAAAACACAACCAAGCACACTGTTTAAACCTCCTTTATCACTTTATACAGAGTTTTCCACAGGATGAATACAGGAAAGCACCAACACGGTGCATTTATGTGCAAAGCAAGCAAATGTGCTGCTGCTAGAGGGAAGCTTTCATGACAGTGCTTTCCCACACTAAGGACAGTGCTGGCATTGCTTTCAGCTTGCATTGTGCACCCTCTTTAATTATTACTAGCACCTGAGTTACCTGTTATGTTATCTCAGTGACTGAATCAAAATAAAAATATTTTAACTTTTTCTTACCTCTGCAATTAATATTTCAAAATGTGAAGGAGCTGTGCCCTTATCTTTTATTCCTGCCTACTTCCAAGGAAGCTGTGGGATTTACTTCATTTTTTTAGATTTTTAATTTTTCAGATTTTATCTGCAAGAATATCAGTTGTTCAGTATTTGTTATTTGTAAAATGTTACAGGACAGGGGTTTTTGTGTTGTCACATAGCAAAATGTGTTGTTCCTGAGGGCCGGCATCACTGCTGATTGAAGGAAAGATGGATGTGATGTGGGATTTAATAACTGTTTACTGTTTAATATTTACAGGTTGCTCATATAACAGGACTTCAGCTTGAACTGGGAAAATCTTACACTGTAGAATGGACTCAACAACCTAACGTCAATGGAAGGTTTAATTGTTATCCCAGTCCCAATGCAACACAAGAAAAATGTGAACAACTTGGCTGTGTCTGGGAAGTAAGCAAAATTGATTTCTCTAAACTAATGAGACAGAAATGTTTCTGGAATCATAGCTTTCTCTTTATAGTTGTTGCAGTGGAAAAAGTAGTCTCACAGATTTGTCAGATTTAAATAAAATGGGAGCACAGACAGCAGCAGGCCTGTGCTAGCAGGCTTTATTTACGTCACAAAATCTGAGGTAGTTGGAAACTGTGCAAGCTCTTCCAAAGTATATCAGAAACTGAGGGAAAATGTGGTATTTCGGAAAGTCTTTATACTGAGAACAATCAGCCATTGGAATAATCTCCCCAGGGAAGTGGTGGATTCCCCAACATTGGACGCTTCTAAGATTCAGCTAGATACAGTGCTGGGCCACCTTCTCCAGACCACGCTTTTGCCGAGGAAAGGTTGGACCAGATGACCCTGGAGGTCCCTTCCAACCCGGTATACTAGAATTCTACGAAATCTAAATTTTACAGCTTGGAGACATCTCCTGGGCATGAAGACACAAATTCTCTGCTAGCTACTCTTGAAGCAGCAACAGCTGAACTGGCTGATGGACTGTCCTGATTTTGTTGCACTATTAGGAATACTTTTTGTAATTTGGGATATTTGGAAGTGGCTTTCCATGTAAAATCAAACTCTGGTCCTGGTATGGACTGGAGATGTTTTGAACACTTGCACAAGTTGAAAGGTGCTTTGAATTTGGTGACGACAGATGAATAAATATTCATTAGCAATTAAGACGTGCGGAGCAGGCATAGTTGCATTTGAACAACTGGGCAGGATTGATGGTAAGTATGCAGAGGTGGAAGGCTAATGCATTAACCTACATCGGCTCATCTAACCTCAGAATACCTAGTTTGAGTGTTTATGTTCAACTGTAGCAGGAAACGGAGAGTAATTTTGATCTTGCTGTCAGGAGATCTTAGATAAATAGGATGTAATTCTCAGTGGATATTTTAAGGATAATTCATGTGAATAAAGCCAATGGAAAGGTCTCATCTCATGTTGCCTGAATATCTAATGAGTTTTGGGCACATCCCCTTGTGTGAGCCAGAGACCAGAGAGCAATGGGATTAGAAGGGAGGAAGCTTTAAGAACTTAAACAGGCCAAGACCAAGCCATGTTGTTATATTTAGCTGAAGATCACAGGTACAGGGAAATTAAATCCACCTTCATTGTGTGAAGATTCAGTTTCCTGTACAACCTTCACTGGATTGTTTGATTATACCTGATTTAGTGTACAGATCAATGGGCTCTGGTTACTTCTTTTTTGTTCACTAGTTGCATTAAGTTTTTCCCAAAATTCTACAATTGACAGTTATCTGATAAACATGGGAGTTTTGGATCCCATGCTAGTAACTAACAAAAAATACAGCAGGCCAGTGTAGCTCACTAACCTGGAACTTATTTCTGTTTGCAGCAGGTAACATCAAACTCAGATATTCCACCCTGTTATTACAGCTCTGACAATGCTTACTCTGTGGACAAAGTAGAATACACCTCATCAGGTTTGACAGCCAACCTCACCTTAAACCGTGCCAAGACCAGAGCTAATGAGAATTTCACTACACCAATTAGTACACTGCGCTTGGAGGTGAAATACCATCTCAACAACATGCTGCAATTTAAGGTAATGTCATTCCAGAATTTCTATGAGTATGTAATGTCCCATTGTTAAAAATAGTCTTATTTATGGAAATTATAAAGGCTTTTTAGTCAATTGTGTATTTCATGGACAGTAGCATCCTTGCCTAAATATGGTTCTCCTAACAGATTAGTTGTTATTGCTCTTAGCTTACATTTTTTTTGTCCTGTAATTCTGTACGTGGTTTTACAACGAAATGATATGAATCAAAGGTATAATGTCAATGTATATGTGTAATGTTAACCAGAAACTCTGGAACTAAAGATATTTTATAAGTATACAGGTAAGTTTATCTATAAGCGTTATCATGACTGTACAGTTTATGTTTGCCTTAATCATTCTACTCCTATTCTAAAGCTTTTAATACACTATTGTTTAGGCTATAATTTATTACTGTTCATTTAATAATATTGAAATAAATGTGATACTTTAAAATAGTCAAGCATCAAAAATGAACTTCTGTCAGTTTTCACAATACGGAAAACTTTAAAAAGAATCTCTAAAAGATTAATCAGGAAGGTATTTACCATACTTATATATATACACACCTATATTTTAAATATAAGTATATGCTTTAAATTCATATCTATAAATGATTAGACAAGTCATTCCTGATCCAAAATAAATCCTTAAGGATTTGTTGTTGTTTTTCTGCAAATCAAATATTGTGAAAGAATGGTTAAACAATATGTCTTGAAAGAAAAGACTGATCTCAGCAAGTGTTTTCAACAATTTTCTATATTCATTTTAACTAATTCAGATTTCTATCACTACAGGTAAGATTTCAAACAACTCGTTCATTGAAATGAATTCTTTTTTACTTCATAGATTTATGATTATCAAAATGCACGATACGAGGTTCCAGTATCACTAAATCTCCCGAGCTCCCCAGGGAGCACAGACAAGGAAAGACTCTACGAAGTATCAGTTCAGCAAAAACCATTTGGTATACAGGTTCGGCGCAAAAGCACAGGAACAGTCATGTAAGCCATAATCATTTTATTTTACTTGGTTTTGTTAGCTCTCTTCAAGCCAAAACATTTTCTTGTGTACTACTTTTTAAGTACCTCAGGACTAACTTTTGTATCCTTCCCATGAAATGGCTCTGTCTGCCAAATGCCAGATGCTGCTCCAGCAGAGATGGCTTTGCCATTGCATTGTATGAGAGCACTGACCAGGGGGAGGACAGAGAAGGTGCCCTGAACAATACCCTGTTTTTTTCTAGTCATTATCTAATGTTTTTCCCCTGTCACTTCATAGTCTGATGCTTGCTAAAAGTCCTCTACAACATGCTGAAGTGCAAAACGTAGACAACTCCAAAGGCTGTTTCTCGTGTAGTTCCCAAGTCTCTGGGAGACACAATGATTTTCTACACTTCCTAAAATTTTCCTTAGGTGACCACAGTACTGATCGTTAAGGACTCACCATTTAATTCAGTTTTCGGGAATGGTTAGGGAAAAAAAATAGAAGAAAGTAGTGTCTCAGCTAACTTGCAGATGGGTTTTTGGTAAAACATGACAGCTAATAAGTTTGACAGGAGCTTAATTTTTTTCCTTGATTGAGGTTAAGTCAGAGCTAGAAAACAGAAAAAATTATGTTAGCACTTGTGTGTGTTATGGTTTTTATTTAAAAAACCCATTCTTATGTCATTTTTTAAAGTACTCAAAACTTAATTGCAAGCTGAGTTCCCTTTTGCCAACCAGAGTAAACATCCAAACTGCTATTCAGACTCCTGGAATGATGTAATTCTTTGGCAGAGCACCATCAGGTTGCAGTTTGGTTTCCAGCTGTAAAGATGCTGATTTACAACAAATGAGACCTATGAATACAGTTTCAGTGTAATCTGCACAAAAATTCCAGTGAACTGTAAAAAGCAGCTTATTTACTATATTCCATGTTGCACCAAGGATCAGTCTGGGAGGAAAATATGATCATACTTTCCTGAAATGCATTTTCCCACTCAATTGCCAAAACATGCTGCAACTTGCCGTGCATGATGCCTGTGCATAATATATATCTCTCTGAGAGACACAGAGGACTTTGTGTCTCTAAACTGTGTATCAAATTCTTAGACATCCCCATTTCATGTGCTTTAAGTGTTCTTGATAACCGTAACAGTTTTATTCCACCTTTATTGAAGAGTGGGATTTTCAGAGAAAAAAAGTAGCCTGAAGTAGCTACACACAGCACTGAAGATGCTATATTCTTGGTTTTATTTTCCTCTTGCCATTTTAGCTGGGATTCGCAGCTACCCACCTTCACGTTCAGTGACATGTTCATTCAGATTTCTACCCGCTTAGCATCCCAGTACATATATGGATTTGGAGAAACTGAGCACACCATGTTTCGACGTAACATGAGCTGGCACACCTGGGGAATGTTCACAAGGGACCAGCCTCCTACTGTAAGTAGAAACAAATGTGGCTTTTGGACCAATAAACCTAACGTGCAGAGGTGTTCAGCAGGGCTTTAAAGATCAGTGGATGTCCGCTGGTATTGGACACACCTATTGGCTTTGATGGTACTTATCGTCGCTGATACTTTGGATGGTGTCTCACTGGCAATGGTCTTCTCTAAACCTATTCTTTGCCACGAGCAAGACTGATGTTTGGAGCTCAGGCCCTGAGTCAGATATCAGAAGACAACAAATGGCTTAGAAACAACAGCACACTCCTCCTGGTTTTTTATTCTTCTCAGCTAATTATTCTGGAAGCTAGATATGAGTCAGGACAACTCTTACTACTATGGGGTTAAATTTGTACTTACAGAGGTAAATCAGAAATCTTATGTCTATATGTATACTTGTGTTATTTCCTATGAAATAGCACAATTTTTGCAATTTGCAAGGAAATGAAAATGAAACAGTGGCAGTTAATTATACCTCTAATTTCCAGTTCAGGTTTCAATATATTTTTGAGTAAATGAAACATAACAGAATGTCACCAGCATCTCCTGATCATATAGACACCTGCTACTGTTTGAAAAGAAGGGAAAGTTTTGTCCTGAGGAAGCACTTTCTCATTAACAAGTTTTAAGGGCAGTAATACCTTTGCTTTCCTTCCTGCCTGGTCAATCTGAACAAGACTGACTCAAATTGTGAAGCTGAAAGTGATCTTCTGTAGATATGTTTTGTATGTATGTAGGGTGTAAGTGTATATTTTTGGAGTTTATTTGTTGTATGTTTGGCAGTCGTGTGTCTCATCTTTTATTAAATTTATTAACAAATTTAAATAAGTGAATGCTTGCCATGTTTCCCCAGTAAAATGTATTTTATTTTGTTTGCAGTACAAGTTGAATTCCTATGGTTATCAGCCATTTTACATGGCTCTTGAAGAAGATGGCAATGCCCATGGAGTTCTCTTGCTTAACAGCAATGCAATGGGTAAGAAAATCTTCACTCTGTTCTCAATGTGTTTTATTTTTATGGTCAGTGTTTTGCAATAGTGACAAATCCAGGCATCCTTGTCTCATGTCACTTCTTCCATTTCCAGATGTGACATTCCAGCCAACCCCTGCCCTGACATACCGCACCACTGGAGGAATTCTCGACTTCTACATGGTTTTGGGCCCAACGCCAGAACGTGTTGTTCAGGAGTACACTGCAGTAGGATTCTTACTCTATTACAAGCTAATGTTGGGGTTTGGTTGGTTGGTTTTGTTTTCACCTACTCACCACAAATATTCTTTCTTGGTTTTAGCTGATTGGACGACCAGTCATGCCACCGTACTGGTCTTTGGGATTCCAGTTGTGTCGCTATGGATACAGGAATGACTCAGAAATCGCCCAGCTGGTGGAGGACATGCAGGCAGCTAGGATTCCCTATGTACGTTGGTAGCAGTTAACATCTGAGCTCAAGCCTGAACTTTTTACTTCAGAGTATTAACCAAGACCATTTAAACACAAAATCAAAAACCAACTAAAAAAACCACCACCATGGTAGAGTAGAGCAGACTGTTTCATGCCAGAGCTGAACATCTCTATGCACTTTAGGCCATGTTAAATGTAGGCCTTAGGCTGCTTTATTTTCCTTATCATTCATACCAAAGAAGCACCTAGATGCCTTAGTCAGTCATGGGCTCTCACCAAGGGTCAGTGATCAACAAGAAAAAAAGAGCAGGAAAGAAAATGAAACAGCGTCATTTCAATGGTATATTGCTCTGTGTCAAGTTAGCTATGATTTGGCACAGGTTGTTAGGAAAGTCGGAACAGCACATAGATCTAACAAAATTATACCGTAAATTTAAAGTGACTTCATTTTAAATGTAATTAACATCACTGTTTCAATACAGAAGAACTGTTTCCACTGTTTCCTTATAGATGTGGTAACGTATGTGCAGTTTCTGTGTACATACACATATGTACAAATCCAGGAGTTTTTTCTCTATCGTGTATTAATTTCTACCTTTAGACTAAATGCAGTAGTGAAAGGTTTATTTTTTATTAGACTTGCTATAGGTTGTGTAATATTAATTTACTAGCTTTAGTTTAAAGTTACAGCTGCTTCCAATTTTACAATTCAGAAGTTCAGTCGTTTACTTATTTTAGCAGATTTTTACTAAATATATATTTGGGAAAAAAGAAAAAAAATCATTTTACATTAATTGTTTTTGTGAACTGCAGGATGTCCAATATGTAGATATTGACCATATGGAAAGGCAACTGGACTTCACCATTGGCACACGCTTTGCTGGATTACCGGCTCTGATTAACAGAATAAAAGAAAAAGGAATGAGATTTATCATTATCCTGGTCAGTTTTGAATACTGCTTTTAAATGTCGATATATCATTGCACAATGCAACATATATTCAATAGCATTTCTAAACTTGTTTTTTGAGCATACAGGTAAATATGTTTTTATTGTAGGATCCAGCCATCTCTGGAAATGAAACCAATTATCCTACCTTCTCAAGAGGCGCGCAGGACGATGTCTTCATAAAATGGCCCAATACCAATGACATTATATATTCCAAGGTACTGTTCTTAAAACATTGATGACAGTAGAGGCATGCTGTATCCAAATGAGCAACATGTCAGCTTAGACTTCAGTGCTAGCCATGGGGAGAAAGTCTACTAATGGTATATTGGTGCCTGGCTGTAAATAACACATTGAATAAATACTACAAACTGAATTGTCTTCAGTTTGTGTTGACATTCACATAGATATCAGGGAAGAATGGTTATATCTGTCTGTTGCTGATGCTCAGTTTATATGCAGCGTGGTTTGATTGATTTAAAATGTCCTTTGTCCTACCAGGTCTGGCCATTTCTTCCCAATGTACAAGTCAATGAGTCACTGCCTGAGCAAACCCAAATACAGGTAAATGTTGATATGATTTGGTTATGGACTCAAATATAGACAGAGCAGCATATTAATTAAGGAAAATAACAGCAAACTAGTTGAAAATTCTAGTGGGGGGGGAATAAGGTGCAGAACCTGGCTAGCCTTCCTAACAGAGCTAAAAAAGTTAGGGAACAAGCAATTGTCTTTTTTTAAATTTTAAAATTTTTTAAACAAATTCCAATATTTTAACAGCAGGTTGCTTTCAATCCTGTACCTGTTCTGTTTACCTGTTTTTACAGATCTATGGAGCACATGCTGCTTTCCCAGACTTCTTCCGCAATTCCACAGTGGAGTGGTGGAAGAGAGAGATCCTGGAGTTCTACAACAATCCCACCAACCCCTCGAGAAGCATTAAGTTTGATGGACTGTGGATTGTAAGTATCGAAATGAATTTGAATTCTGGATTATTTTTTTCTCTGCCAGACACTAGCAGAGAGCACCACATTTCACAGCATATGTACTGCTGTTGAAGCCCAGAGGGTATCTGGTGTTAAATTGCCATTAAGGAAAATACAAAAATAGGCAGGACGGAAAGCAAGCAGAGCACCAGGCAGAACCTGAGCTCCCAGCTAAAGGCACCACTTTGGCTCCAGGTTGTACTCTTGCAGTGCCTCAGTGTATCATGACTTTCTTCCTCCACTGTGACACTGTTTGCACAGAGGAAAGAGAGTCCAGACTCACTGTTCTTCCCTTGAAAGACCTTGTGGCTCCCTGTCCCTGCACCATGCCACGTGTGACAGTGTCAACAAAATATAGAATGGCAGCCTGAGACTGCACCTGCAAGGACTCCTGAGGACTTCTACAATGCTCCTTGTTTGTAATTTAGAATTTAGTGTGTTTATAGGTTTGAAGCAAATACAATCACATTTTGCTCTATGTTTTTAGGACATGAACGAACCAGCAGCCTTTCTGAATGGCGCCATTGGTGGTTGTAGAAACAACGTCCTAAATATGCCACCATATATACCTCGTAAGTCTGATCAGTCCTTAAAACAGTTTTAGGTTGTTCTGGTTAATATGTAATTTCTTACATGGTATATGCGGTGTAAAAACCTGAAGTTAGGTAAATAAAACCAGAACTCCTAACTGAAAGTGGCCCTTTATTTCTGAGGTTATGGGCACATTTCAACCCCATCGGTTTCAGTGGGAGCAGCAACTGCATGGTACTTTTTAAAAATAGTTATTTTCAGCTACTTGCCTGCATATGCATTTTGATACCTATTTTATATCTAGGTGCTTTGCTTTAGGCACGGTAGAGAATGTAGTTCTCCGTTTTGCAGTTTTCTCAGATGAATAGTGCAATTAATTAAAAATTTAGAATATATCCTTGTGTCTCCTCTCATTATCATTTATCTGTACAGTCAAACACTTGAAATACTTAGCTTTCTTAGCTTGGCTTTACTTAAGTACTGGTGTAAAGTAGTACTAATTAGTAATTATTTATTAATGATTTATTCGCATACTCCTGTTGCTTACTGTTGTCTTCAGTTATTACGAATAGTTTTTCAGGAATTGTCAGGAAGTTAATATTCAGACACACACCATACCCCTGCCACACCCATTTTCCTGTTTATATGGATGATATGACAATGTTTACAAAGATTTGCAATATTTTCTGAATTTGGATATACTCTGTTTACCTTTGAGCCTCTTCAGCAAGAGCATGTCTAACTGAGCTAGTAACACACTTACAGACTCAGATCCCTACCTAGGAATATTAGAAATATTCCATTTTGGAAATGCTATTTTTAAAATTATAAATAAATAAATGACAGTATACATGTCTAAAAGAGAGTGAACACCAAAGAGATTATGAAAATTAAGAAAAAGTAACTCAAATCATTACTGAACGTTCATTACTAAAACAATAAATATTTTTTTTCCCCTTTCCATTAGATTTGGGATACCGGTCAGATGGATTAACTGTCAAAACTCCATGCATGGAAGGTCAACAATATCTTCCAGATGGTACCCCGGTTAGACACTACGATGTCCACAGTCTTTATGGATGGTCACAAACAAAACCTACCCTAGAGTAAGTGAAATTTGCATACTTTGTTTATGTTTCCAAAATATATTGTAGATGAATATTCTGTGTCTACATTC
>VYXH01002859.1:142676-178872 GCA_013397275.1 Burhinus bistriatus | reverse complement strand
GGTTCTGAGGGGGAAATGTCTGGCGGGCGGGAGCCGTGGGGCTCCGCCGCGTCCCTTAGAAGCCTGAGGGCCGGGGGCCGTTCCTTGGGGTCGCCTCTCGGGGCGACGCGGGGCCGGGGCGAGGAGCAGGCTGGAGCCGTGGTGTGCCTGGCTTCGGGGCGGCTGGCTGGGCTCGGAAGGGACGGGAGGGCAGATGTGTTGCTGCTGACTTCGTTTTGCAGCTGGTGTGCCCAAAGAGCTGGACGTGCCCCTGAGGGAAGGAACGTGGCCCGCCGCCGCGCTGCCCCCCCCCGGGNNNNCCGCCGCCGGTCTGCACCTCCCGGTGCTCAGGCGATCTGCGGGGCGAAGATCTTGATCAGGGCACGGTGTTAGCTTCCATCTCCTGCTTACGGATCTTGCAACCACGCAGCGTTCTGCTTTTTCACATGGTGTCTCTAACCGTCGGTATGAACGGCCTGTAACCTTTCCTACAAATGTCTCCGCATCTTTCAAAAAATTCGTTAAAACTCTTTGGGTTCTTTTGTTTCTTTGTTTTATTCTTGGGCAGCTCTTGACAGTATCAGTGCTGCTGCTGCGTTGAAGTCGTACTTTATTACAGTGACCATCGTTGTCTAGTTGATAGATGCCTCTAGCTGGTAGTGCTGTGTCTTTTTGTGAGTTTGGTTTTGCAATCTCTGGAAAGTAAAACTTTTGCAATCTGGGAACATCTTTTTGTTACGTGTTTGTAGGCTAAAAGCAGCAAAGTGCTATCCTGAGTCATGACTGTTGCGACCATACAGTTGACATAAGTATGTGTGATCCTGATGTGAGATGACTTCCCAGTATAATTTTCAGCCTTATTTTCTATTACTCTGTGAGTATTTTGGCAAAATTCTTACCCAGCTTTGTTTGCAAGTCCTGTTTGTGAAAAGTGAGAAGTATTTTGGCTGCAAATGAGTTTGGTATTCTTTGATTTCACCTTCTGGAAATGGGTGGCAACATAGCAAAGGGCTGGAGATTATCTCAGGCTTCTGGCGAATGCAATTAGCTTTTCAAAGATGTCATCAGTATCCTCCCACGTTACTCTTAGAGGTGGATTGGTATTGGTTTGTCTACCTAGCTGTTTGCTGGAATACATTACTGAAGTACTTACCCTAAAGTAACAGTATGAGGTAAGTCTGCATTCCAGTTTAGTATATTGGTGTCGCACCCATCGAGTTTTAGTAAGGCTTTCATGTCTTTAACTCGGAATCTTGTCAGGAACAAATCCATTTAATGTATGGGAAGTAATATGAGGAACCTCTAACACATGTATATTCATATTAGCTTCAAGATTTATTGGGGGTCTTTTCAGAAAAGAGTTAATCTTGATTATTTTTGTCTCTGAACAAACAATGAGATTCTTTACCTGCTCTACGTTTAAAGTCCAGTCATATTGTCTCTGCTTTTCAGGATGATGCATCTAAGACCATTTTCTTAATCATTAGAGTTTACTTATTAGCATAAAACTCACGAGTAACTGTAGGTTTGGGAGGTTTTTTTGTCACCACGCTTGCACATTTGTCTCAACAGAAAGCTTTTTCAGTGGTTGAATGTTATAGTTCGTGCAGTGACAGGGCAGCTGTCTGTGCAAATGGATAGTCTAATCAGAGTGGGAGGACTCATAGGTTTGTGTTTTTCTGTGGAACCCAAAACGCTTATAGAACTAAATGATTTAGGAACAGTAAATGCAGCTGATGAAAAATTTAAATGAGGTTCACCTAGAAAGTAATGCTTTGTACAGACTGAGTGTTCTGACAAATAATGATTCAAACATTAGACCTCTTGAATAATCCAGTGTATGAATAACTGTTTGACTCATATGCACGTAGTTCAATATTGCTTAGGCTAAATATGGCCTTTCCTTAGCTAGATGGTCAAATACCACGATTCACGTATCTTAGGCATTTAAAAAGGAAAAACTCCTAAAAGATGTAACAGTATTAGCTATCTCAACAGCCAAGGAAAAGAGTGAGAAATTATGATTCAACAGAAAATCTGTGGTTCAGTACTTTTTTGTGAATCTGAAGGTTGAAGGTGTTCGTTAATCACACTTCTAAGAAACAAGACTTATTTATTCTAAGTAAAGCCCAAAACGCTGATAAGGATTTATCTTTTCCAGTAGATGGCTATTTTAATTGATTATCTGCCTTCTGAAAGGACTAGGAGTATCTTTATTTCAGAAAATGAAAATTCAGAGGTTTTTCCTCTGGTATATCATGTTTTCGTGATGTATCAAGTGTCTTAAGTGTGGCTTGTAGAGTTGCTTTTATCTAGGCTTTATTGTGTTGTTTTGTATCTGATTACCAAATGAAACTCAATGCAGGTCCTAGAAAAAAATGCTCTTCCTTTAAAGACCAAAAACATTTAACAATAGAAGTGTTTTAAGAGGTATTTTTGACATATCTATGTTCTGCTGATGAACCCCCTTTTTTTTCTTAATTCACACAAAAGTTCAACTTAAATTTCTTATCAGTGTAAATGCAGCATTAGACAAATGAGATTTTTACTTCCTTTGTTGACAGCTGTAATAAAATTAAGAAAACTACAAAAGGTGGTAGAATAGTCTCCAAGGTTCTTTTGGCTTATACTCTTTGCCACGAACACTCTCGGGTTTTTTGCCTTCATTCCTTGTTTTCTCAACAGGGCTATGTTTTCATTTCCTCTGAATCATACTCAAGCGTACATCTGTAACTCTGACATCACACTTATTGTAAGGTAATAACATGCTATAGACCTTTAATGTCACTGTAAGCCTGATAAGGTATCCTTGTCTTGAGGTTAAATTGTGCGCCTGAGTCATTACGAGGAAGCAGAGGTCTGCATCTCATGTGGTTTGAGGATGTAGATTGGGATCAGGGTCTCACAGGCCATAGGGGAGTGGAGAGAAGGTAACTGAGAAGGAACTGCCTATAATGAAGGTAATTTCTTTGACTTTTTCCTGTATTACATTGCATTACTTGCATTGCAGTCCGGCTTCTCCTTTGTTCGGCAGTCTGTGGCAGTAACTTCCCTGGCAGGGTTGATTATGAAGAGTAGCAACAAATGTGTTGTAAATTTGCATGCTCCATTCAGAACTACCCCTTCTGGAGTAGAAAAAGCCAACAGCTTTTAGTTAAAGAAAATCAAGGATCTGAAGTTTTTAGTCCTGCAGAATTTTTTATGACCAAGAAAAATACTGAAGTGTTACTAGAATGTGAAGCAATTTTCAGGTAATCTTCAAATGTCTGGACTACTGGAAAAAATTAAAATTATTTATGCTCAACTGACAGCAACTGTATGTCCTTATGACGTGAGATAAGACAAGGGTTGAGGCCTTTGCCTTACCTGTAATGCACAGTTAATTGTGAAAACTTTAGGATGTCTCTGTAGCCCGTTTTGCTGGAAATTCCTTGCTTTGGAAATCAAGGACAAGTAATAGCTGAATATTTTTGAAACTGCTAAATGTTTTCAATTTGATCAGAGGCATCTGTTTTGGGGATGGTCATTGGTGATTCTGGTACTCAAGAATATTAGAGATCAAGTACTCGTGATATATTTCTACTTTTATGTTGAAAATTACTTGAGGAACAATGGGAGAAGCTTGAATCTTTCAGTTTGAGGAATGTGGCACTGAAAATGGACATGAAAATGTGAAGAACTGGAATATTATGAAGTTCATCCTCAACAATTTTGCTGTAATGGTAGCTTTCCCTTTTTAGCTTCACTATGATTCATTGACTAAATATGTGGCTTCAAATTATGGCCTTATTTAAACTAAGCGGATACCCTGCACTGATTGGGGTGAAGTTCTCTTCTAGAATTTTACTACAATATTAAGTGGACAATGTTGGCTTTAATGCATATTAAAAAAATTAATTGGCTTAGTGGAGACTTGAAAACATGTAGAAAATACTATCAAAATTACCATATAGAATTGGAATTTTTGGTTTTCCATTAACGTTGCCTGAGCAAAAAGTGAAATTACAGATTGATGATAAATTATGTAGCCTACTGCATTACTTCTACAAAGTATTGAAGTAGTTACCTGAAATGTTGCCCTACTCAGTGATTTAAGTGGCTAGTATAATCAGTCCTTCAGTGATTGACGAAATACTACAGCCCCATGTTCACTTAGATTGTTGTTTGGTAAGCCCAGTGGGTTTTTATTTTTTTTAATAAGCAAATGAAAGTACTAGTTGATAGGTAATATAAAAATAAATATGGCATTAGACTGTTGCCTTGTAAGCTCGTTATGTTAGTGCTATTAACAAATACATTTCTGTAAAACATGCAAAGGATGGGGTAGGCGAAAGTAAGAAAATCCTGAAAAGAGATTTTAGATTGGTTAGGCATGCTTCCATTTTTCTAGACCTGTTGGAACTATCCTTCTAGGATAGTTGAGTAAAGACGGCCTGTAACTGGTATCTTATATTTAAATCTATCTAGCACTATTTCAGATTTACTGCTCTCCAATCTCACTTGAAGTAAGTACCATTAAATTGTGTATGTTATAGTGGCACAATGAAACCACTGTCACAGGGGTGCAAATCGTGTTTCACTATATCCTCTAGTGCACTAATCCCATGCAGCTGTTGCCCCACTCATGCCCACAGAATTAATAGTCTAATGTTTTGAATAAAAGGTTAGAAGCAGAAGCTTTGCATGTCTAACTTTTTTGTCTTGCCTAGCTTGCCTAACTCTATTCGCACCTGTAGAACAGGAGTGTGGTGAAAAATAATGCTTTGCTGTGTTTTGTAGATGCTGAGGACTGTACTTAGTAAATTTTAAGTGCTGTGAAGATGTATTCTTGTGCTAGAAAAGGCTTGTGAAAAGTAAAACATTTTAAGGAAAACAGGAAGGAGTCTGAAGTCTAAAATTAGTTGATGAGCATGAGTGCCAGCTTCTGCCTCCCACTTACTAAATCCTCCAACACACAGCTTTGGTTTTTCCCATGCATTGGAAAGGGGCTTCATTTAAGAAAGGATATTGAAAAAATTAGGGTAACTTTGCAGAATTTCCATCTACAGAAAGAACTCAACTGTGGTGGTTAGGCTGCTATTTTCCTGAGCTTGCTGTTTTGCATGCTGACCAATATGGTTTCATTATTACCTGCTACTCTTGTATTTCTTCTTTTTCTTCCAGTATTCTCTGCACCTGAATTCAGGCTTGTGTTTCCTTGATAAGCCAAACTACATTGAATAAATATTTCAATTGCTTAAAAATTTTCTAAATAATTAGAGATCATAAAATTAGAAGGAATCATTGTAATCATCTGTTCAGACCACTCTTGACACAAATGAGAGAGTGGTACTTAATTAACTTTTCTAGTTCAGGCACATCTGTAACTAGGCACTGGCTGATTTTCTAAAAGGAACTTTAGCAGTCAGGCCTCATCATTAGTGTCAGTTAAGTTTTTGCAATGTAGGGTAGCCTAAGACATTTATGTCTTATGTTAGCCTGAGTTTGTCTAGCTTTGAATTCCAGCCACTGGCTTGTGTTACAGCTTTGTCCTCCAGACCGGTGATTGTTACCAAACTCTAGTTCCCCATGCAAGGACTTTGATATCAGTCTCCTCTGTGTGTTTCTCATAAACAAAGCTTCTATAGTGTTTTGCTGTAAGGGGGTATTGTCTAACAGATTTTTTGTTGTTGTCATTGCTGTTCTTATCTCAGCTTCTTAATTGAATTTCAGGTATATTCTACATGCAGTATTGGTCACGTACCTTCTGAGTACAAGGGTAATATGGCTGCCTAACTAAATATTAATTTGATGTGTATCTGGAAATTGCATTCACTGTCATGCTTGTGGCGTTACATTATAATACCATGCTTAAATGATTACCCGCTATGGTTTTCAAGCCTATTTCGGGATAGCTCCCATTCCATCCCTCTGGTATGGATTGTTTCTTGGATAAATTTGAAGTTATATCTATATATAAACTGAGCTGAAATTTGTTTGGCATTTGTTTTCTTGCTCCTGTACTACTGAACTGTATAACTGATCTAGCTTTTTGATTACTTACTGCCTTCTCAGTCTCTCTGTGATACATTCTTTATCAGTAACTGTTTTCTTTCTTTTAGAACCATCGTGAAAATGTTTACGTTGATGCCAGGAATCCAACTTCACTAGAATCTAATCCTCCAGTTGCTTGATGATACCCTGTCCTTAGTTGACTACTGGGACTCATTAGGTAACCAATTTATAATTGATTCAGTATATGTTCTTTTGCTTTTATGTTCTAATTTGTTGCTTGAAATATTGTTTAGTATGAAGTCAGAGGTATATCAAAGTCTATCTCTTTTACAGCAGTATTATCAAATAAATTTGATATCTTTTCTAAGAAAATTACAGGTAGTTGGAGACCAGCAGGTTTTCCTCAAACCTCTGTTTGTATGACTAGATATTCTCATTCTGATTCTCGGATAGAAGAACTTAATCATCATGTTATTTCTTTCGGGATTCATGTAGTGGTTTTTTGGGTAAATAAACTGTAGCTAACAAAAGCAGAATTGGTTAAAAGGAATTAACAATAATTGGGTGCTACTCTTCCTTAAGTGACTTTTACAATTTAAAACTCTTTTTCTTAAAACCTTATAATCGGTATTAAATGATTCAAAGTAGCATATCTGTTTTAAGTTGTTGAGTGAAAGAGCAGTCTTAAAGCTCAGTGCTGTTGAAAGCAAGCAAGTACTGTCTGGATTTGATACCTGGTTAAAATGGGGCAGTGTTATGCTGAGTGTCTTTGTTTACTGCTGATGTGACTGTACATTGGAATCATGTTTCAGCAAGTTCTTTCTAGTGTAGATTATCTTCCGAATCATTCCTGTAGAGTGATGGATACCTGCTTGAACTTCCATCACGCTTCTTTTGATGCGGTCCAGGATATGGTCGGCCTTCTGGGCTGCAAGCGCATATTGCTGGCTCATGTTGAGCTTCTCATCCACCAACACCCCCAAGTCCCTCTCCTCAGGGCTGCTCTCCATCTGTTGTCCACCCAGTCTGTATTTATATTAAGGTTGATGCCTGCATGTTGCTTTGTCAGAAATCTGTCATCTTCAGGTCTTTCTCTTTCTATACACACCTGAGCAGGCACTACCAGCGATTGCATTGCTACTTACTATAATTGGTCTGGCTTTCTCACTGGTAGCAAAGAGGCCATCTGTGTTCTGGTTTCCTCTTTGGAAAGTGTGATATGGGAGGCTTGAGCAATGTACCAGATATATCTTGGTAGCTGACATGAGCTGAGGTTAGGAAATGTATATTAGTAAAGGCAGAGGTCAGCAGCTAGGTTCAGCTTTTCTATGTGGCCAAGAAGTTGGTGCCACACTTCTTAGGGTGCAGTTTTGGTGAAAATGCTTACTGAGGGGACTTCCTCTATCATACCAGACTCTGTGTCTGAAACTAATTGCTGGGGGGGGCGGAAAAAAAAGGAAGTCTGCACAAGACTGTCTCCCTTGAACTGTCTGTCTAGCTTGAGAGGAAAATGGTCATTGTTGTTCTTTTCTTCTGTCTGTGCTCCAGATTCATCTTCCTTATCAGCAGCAATCTACGGTAGATTCTACTGTATGTTGAGGTGTTTGATGGTCTATAGGTTAAGAATGCTTTGCACTTGCATAGCTACTTCAAAGGTACTTCAGATTTATTAGCCACTAGTCAGTGGCTAATTTTACAGAAAATGGAAAGGGGAGTTTGAGCCACTGGTCCATCCTTCTGTATGACCGAGTTCTTGCAATAAGCTCTCTTTGATGAATGAAGAATGAAATTTAACATTCTTGGAGGGATCATAGAGCTTGACCAGAGATGTGCTGTGGTTTGTCTTGCTGTCTGTGACTTGCTCAGCCTTCCTTTTGATGAGTAGCCACTAAAAATGATCCAGCTTGCATAACAGTGTCTTCTGTAAGCTTACTATTCAGAGTTCCCTTAAAGCACAGTTCTCTACTCTGAGGCTGTTCATGAGGCAGAACTATGTCATATGTTTCTGTGAAGTGATTCATTACTTGCAGTGGAAGTGGCAGCTAAATGCTTCCAACTCTACTGATTTTAATTTGACATGATTGGTCTCTGTGGCCTTATGCAAGTTCCTTTGCAGTTGTTTAGTGGCAAAAAGCAACTTCATTGGCATTTCTCTGTCTCTTTTTTTTTTTTTCCTTTAAAGAAAAAAAATATTTAGCGTGTAAGTGTATAATTAGAGCACTTTGTTCTTGAAGCAAAAATTTAACTGACATTCTGGGCATGAAGTTTTACAGACTTAAAACAAAGGGGGTACTTCATTATCCTTCACCTTTTACTACCCATTGGTAAGCTAAGAAACTGTTGAACTAAAGCGATATAAGCAGACTTAGTGCTGATGGTCTGGGTGTACTGAATTGCAGTTGAGAGAAAAGTCACTGGCAAAGGCACAGAATGTTACTAAGTCTAGAGGCTTTGAACTTGGCTGTAAGGAGGAAATTGACTTCCGGGAGGTTGATGTTAGCTTGAAGTTAGATTGCTAGCCTGCATCAGGGATGAAAGGAGGAAAAATCAATCAGAATGAATGATTTTTGGAGGTTCATGCATGAGGTTCCTGAAACCCAGTGAGGAAGGAGTTCATGTGATAGGTTATAAAGGCTTGTGAATGAAGTGAGTTATTTGGATCTCGTTAGCTGAACTGAAAAGTAGTTGCAATAAGAGTAATCTTACTTTGTTGCCTAAAATGGAAGATAAAAAGCACGTTCAAACCTTTCTGTAGCAAGGATGTGGTTCACTTAAGTGAAGTTAGCAGTCTCTTGTCTGGGTAAATGATGCATGTTCAAGAAATCACTATGGTTTGCAGGGTTAGGAGTTGACAGCAGTATTTGCACTGGTCAGCCATAGGTACTGTTTCCTTAAAGTTGAGCAGTGGTAGATACTGTACCTATCTCGTACCTTTCATGAAAAGGGGTCAATTGAGGGAAACAGGAAAAAAAAATGTGTGGATCGCAGTGTCAGAACCGTCTTCCTCCTTGCAGCTATGTACTGCTCCTTCTGCCATAGTTCATGGCTGCTCTAAACTATCACTGCTGATTTAAGAAGTGATCAAACCCTGTTTCTACCTCAAGCTGCTTGTGCAGCTTTAAGGAAGGGTTTGTGTGAAAGAATGAATAAATGTTTGTGTAGCCATACAGTGAACTAGGTCAGGGAAATTATCTGGGTTAAAACTAACCTGAGGAAACAAGGAAGTTTTAATTTGGACATTTATCCCAGTTCAGTTTTTGTGGCTGTATGAATGCTTGTGCTGCCATAACAGGGAGAAAGGGATGGCATGGGAATAGAAGGAAAAGTGAAAAGAGGATAGATATTGTGGCAGCTATCCACTCCATGGGATAGGCTAAGCAGACTGAAATAATACCACTGATGTGCATAAATAGGGCATTTGTTCTGTAATTAATAATTTGACTATTTAATAACTTTATTCTCATCTGCCAGAAAATGATCATATCCTATAGAATCATTGAATGGTTAGAGCTGGAAGGGACCTTAAAGATCATCTAGTTCGTCTGCCATGGGCAGAGACACCTTCCACTAGAATACCTTGATACCTCGCCCTAATACCTCTTGTACACATTTTCTTTAACATCTGCCTTTTTTTTTTTTTTTTTTAGATGATGGGCACTGCATATTAAGCAGCCGTGGAAGACTGAAGCCCATTTGGGGGCAGAATGAGTTTAAAAGATGCTGACAGTGCAGTTTGCCAGACAAAGGCAGCCTATAATCTTCATATTTACCCCCAACTCTCAACAGAAAGTGCTCCCTGCTGCAAAGTGACAGCAACCAAAGACAGCACATCTTCAGATGTCATCAAGGATGTGATTAATATCTTAAACTTGGATGTCTCAAAACATTATGTGCTTGTGGAAGTGAAAGAATCGGGTGGTGAAGAATGGGTACTTGATATAAATGATTCTCCTGTTCATAGGGTTTTACTTTGGCCTCGTCGTGCTCAGGATGAGCATCCGCAAAAGGATGGGTACTACTTTCTTTTACAAGAAAGGAATACTGATGGGACCATCAAATATGTGCAGATGCAATTGCTTTCCAAGGAGACAGATGCTCGGCGATTGGTTGAAAGGGGTTTTCTTCCATGGCATCAGGAGGACTTTGATGACTTGTGCAATATCCCCAACTTAACGGAGACAACGCTTCTAGAGAATCTCAAATGCCGCTTTCTAAAACACAAAATTTATACTTATGCAGGAAGTATTCTGATTGCAATTAACCCCTTCAAGTTCCTGCCCATTTATAATCCTAAATATGTCAAGATGTATGAGAATCATCAGCTTGGGAAGCTGGAGCCTCATATTTTTGCCATTGCTGATGTGGCTTATCACACAATGCTTAAAAAACATGTTAATCAGTGCATAGTTATATCAGGTGAAAGCGGGTCTGGGAAAACTCAGAGCACAAACTTCTTAATTCACTGCCTCACAGCACTGAGCCAAAAAGGGTACGCAAGTGGTGTGGAGAGAACTATTCTAGGAGCTGGACCAGTTCTGGAGGTAAATTTATGCTAAAATTGCCTTCTGTGAAAATTGTTTCTTGAAAACTTCAAATAACTGCTGTTGAATACTACTTTTGAGTCACCTGCTTGGTTTAGGCTTTAAATATCACTCTGTTGCTCGACTGCTTCTAATTGATTTTCCGTAATTCATCCTTCCGTTCGGTTGACTTCCTGTTGCTTTTAATTTATATCTGACTTAACTTTCCACCACTAAACACTGATATTCTGGGACAGAGGTTACCTGTGGTTTTCCATCTTAAATTTTTAGTGGCATTTGAATCAAATTGTAAGTAAATGATTTCATAAAAAGATTGTTCCACTGAAATATTAACTGCTTAATGTAATCATGCCTTTGTGTGTAAGCATGTCCTGCAGCATTTTTATGAACTCACGTTTTGAGAGAGTTGTTTCCTTTCTACAACTGTTTTTGTTTTGAAGAGAGCAACATTGTTAGTTGGGGAGACAGTGTGAGTCGGATTTGGCTTTTAATTGCTACAGCATTTCTAACAGAAAGCAAAACTAAACGTGAGAAGGGGTGCAGCTGGTCTTGCATTAGGTAATGGCAGGACAAACTTAAACTGATCTTTTAGACTTCATCCTCTCCCTTTTACTCTCTCATCTGAAAGGAAAAACTCTGAAAGCTCGGATGGATGTAACGGTAACCCATAATAAAATCTTCAACAGCAAGGAGCTTGAACACAGCCATTGTAATTTTTAGGTTTAAATATTCTTTAATGTAACAACATTTTCATTGGAAAAAAAAATTAAGCTTTTTATTAAGCTATTAGATAAAATGTGAAAAAGCAATGAAGTTAAACTTTAAAATGTGTTACATTTATAAATATGATTTGAAAGCTTTTCTGTAAAGAATGAGGAATATACGCAAGTTCTTTTTTGCCTTGCTTTCTGCTGCTTGAAAGAAGAAGTAAAATTGTTTGAGGTTTATTGGTTGCTGGAGTTCAAGCTTGCAGTTCTAAACAGAAAACAGGAAGGGGTCACTGTGGAAAGCACTGTTTGATCAGCTGATCTTTCTGCCTTTGATAAAATTAACTGTTTCAGATCCTAGCCTACCGGATGTGGTACAGCTATGTCAAACCAGGTAGAGATGTAAAATCGTGTGTTGCGGTTTGTCCACTGAATGAGAAATGCACATATCCCTAGATTCAAAATTAAAATTAATAACATTGCTGGAGTCACAGACAGATGTTATATATGTTTGGGAATGTTCATGAAGACACATTTGTGATTTTCTACAGTAAGACTGGTTGTCATAAATACTGCAACTTCTTCAGACTTCCACTAAGCATTTAGTAATGCATTTCATGAGAAAATAGTCTTGCTAGCTAGAAATATGATGACCAGTTGAAAGCTTAGCTTGCAAACTTGCCAAATGGATTCTAATATGGCCGTTGGAGTACATATTGTCTAAAATGTGAGGCTCTTTTCTAAAATTATCAGAGAAACCTCTTGCTCTACTTCTTTGAGGGTGTTTGTCAGTCGCAAATTGATTCATTGTAAACTTATCCTCTCAAATATTGCAGAAGATAAAGGGATTTACGACAACTAAATATAAAAAAATGTAGGGACATCTGAATCCTAAAACGTCTTTCAGAATTGAATGTATGTTTTTGTATTAAAAATATTATTCATTGACTTGAAATTGTGGAGAAAGAAACCTTTTTGAAACACTGGGGTACCTGTGATTTTGGCACAACCCTGTTTAAGGTAGTGGAAATACACTTCTCTGTTCACATAAGTTTAGCACATATTAAAAAGTGATGCTATGGTAGGTTTAGAACATAGAGAAGTAAAACCAAACTTATCCTACTTTGGATACTGCAGAGCAGATTTGGTGGACAGTGAAGCTTCCATGTTTCCGAATGTGGATGCTCTTGTGCAATTCCAGTCACTAAGTGTAATTTAAAAAAAAACCCAAAAAGCAAGTCAAGTCTTGGTCTCAGGGAGGAATGCACGGAAAGCTTACTTTGCTTTGTGGAAGTTAAACTGACAACAAACTTTTCTGTTAGAGTTGGTCACTTCTAAATCCAACTGCGATGACTCATTTGGGTTTTTACTTAAGGGAACTGAAGTGGTAAAAGGGAATTTTTCTTAAATGGATGTTTCGGGGGATTTTTTGCATGAACAGTTTTGTAGTGTGGCTAAACTATATGAGAATGTTCTGTTTAATTTTGAAGTTTTATTTTGAATCCCCATGAAAGATGAAAATGTACTATTGACTGAAGTCTGTTTGCCTGACTTTATGATGTAGAAGTTGGTTCCATTTTGGCTCAGAACTTCCCATTTTTAGTGACTTCTTATTTTCCTGACACCTAAGTAAAATTTGTCTGTTTATAGGTTGACCTTTTGTTCAAGGACTTAAAACAAACATTAATAACTCAGAGAGGTGAGCACTGTTAGTGTGTTATGGAGATGGTTTTATAATTTTATCATCGCATATTTAGTGAACTTGGAAACCTATTTCTTACCAAATCCTGTTTCTGTGTTGGCTAACTAATCTCTGTTCAAATGTGTAAGTAATTTGAAGACAAACTATTGTTAATATTTTAGCTCCTTGTTCACAATTTCTAGACTTTGAAGAACGGAGTTTTAGCTGTACCATGAAAGGAGATTTGACCTTAAGTGTTGCTTGTTACTACCTGCTCAAACATCTGAGAAATGGAATACATGATACTGAGACAGTGTAGTTAAAAATTAAATATAGTACTAGCACAATTGCTGTCACATGTGCTAGTGAAAGGAAAGCTGGTCATGGGTTGGTTTCTGATCCTCAGATGCTTCTTGCTTAATCTCGGCACCAGAGTCTGAGCTGTTTATAAGATTCCTTCTTGGGGATCTAATAAGCAGAGTTAGCTTGCACTACTTCTGATTACGTTTGGCAGGGCTTGCAGCTTTCTAGAGAAAAAGAATCTGAAAGGCTGGCTGCTTCCATGGGACGGTGATGCTTCGGCACAGCCTCAAGTTGTGTTTTCTGTGCCGGTTTTTAACAGTTCATGAGACATACAGTTGCCTTAGCTGTATAGAAATTGCTCTCAGACTTTATTCTTTTAATTGTAGGCTGACATAGATCTTCTGTAGTGAAGAGCAGTTTCTCTAAAACCGGTAGGAAGATAAAGATAGGCTCTGTTTTAAGATACTCCTGACTTTTTCTTCCTCTTCTAAATTTAGTGATTGAAGTATAGTTCCCTGACTTGGAGTTTTGCCTTCTTGTATTGACTGTTAAGTTCAGTTTACTTAGGTTTGAAGTCCTAAGAAGGAATTTACATTTGGGAACTATTATTTGGGTCAAATTGGGAATAGTGAATCAAACCCTTGTTTATTTTATAAAGCCTTGAACAAGAGAATTAAACCTTTCCATACACAGCTGCAAAGTTTCCAAGACATTTGTATTTTCCTTTTATTAGGGAAAAATCTCTTAAAACACGTGTTTCAGATGTAAAATGCATGGTGTGCAATCTAAGACTCTGAACTTCTTTTGGAGACCTAAAGTTAACTTACCACATCCTTCAAGCCAATTAATTTAGTAAAATGGCAGGAAATTGAGTGAGAGGTTGGGAGTGTGTGGTGAGGGACATAGTAAGAGGGAATTGGAGATTCCTCTTCTGGCCCCAAAGCTCCTGTTGGTTGCTGTCTGTTGTTAAATTGTAACCCTTAGTATTCTGGATTTATTACAGAAGTTATTTTCTTAGTGTTGTGAAAGTTCATTTCCCTCTGAAATGGAAGCTAAGGAGAGGCAGAACAGATGGAAATGCTGGGGGTGTCACAAATTTTACATGTATTATTTGGAACAGCACCAGTTATTTCCAACTGTATGTGTTCTTGAAGATTTCTTAATGGCACTGAATCATTCTTTGAAAAGAATAAGGGCCGAAATAAAAGTCCAACAGGAAGCATTCATTAAGTGGCCTTCTAAAGAAGGTAAATATGAATTAATTAATATTGACAGCACGGTCGGGTGGGTGGAGGGATGAGATTTTCTAGAACTCAGCATATTAAAAAGCTTGTTAAATTTCATTGTAGAAAACAAACTTTTATGCTTTACCATTCTGTGGAAAACAGAGTAAAGCAATTTGCTGTCAGCTCTGTTTTCTTTATTACAGTGCCGTTGTGCTTGTGGTTTTGGTATAAGATGGCCTTAAGCTGAGTGGTGCTTCAACTCTGGTTTTCATTTGTATTTGCCATAAAAGTCTGCATATATATTTAGTGGGTGTAGTCTATTCTATTTAAGGGAAAGTAGTTGTTTTGAGGCTATTATCTGCATGTGTTTGTTTTAAGAATCATAATCAGGGGAGGAATGGAACTTCCTTTTTCCATTTGGTTGGATGTTACTAGTTTTTTTTGGTAGAAATGTGTTGTTGCATACTTTTCCCTGCTGCACCCATCTCTTGGGGTAAAATCACCCTCTCCTTTATAGCGTCTCATCATGTGGATTGCTTAGACTTCCCCAGGACACCATACAGCATGCAAAGTTGCAAAATTACACTGAATGCTGCAACTTCTGTGTTAATGAGTGGATATTTTGCAGCATGTTTGTGAAGACCGCTACAAAACTGAGTTCAACTCTGAAACAGTCATTTCCTCTTCTACGGTGTGCAATTTGAGTCTTCAATGTCGTTTGGCACATTAAAAGATTGGTCTGTGCAGTGGTGGTTCTGCTATGATTTAGAGTGGTTTACATAGACCCTCTGGTAGCTATTTCAGATTTTGGCAATTCTTATGAAAGAATCGAGTGAGATTTTTAGTTGTGTTCCTGAGGTAGATGATAGGAGCATGTGTGTGGTTTGGGGTTTTCTTTTTACAGCAAATACAAGGAGGATTTGACTTTTTTCTGGATACTTTTAAAGCTGTCATTGTTGTAAGAGTTTTGAGTAGCAGACTCTAGTTTGTGCCTGTTGCATTCCAAGGTAAGAGGATGGGTTGGATGACTTCCTGACTCCCAGAATAGGCCATCCCAGCTCTGATTCCTGCTGGCCTTGGTCTGCTATTTTTGTTTCACCTTCTTTTTATATAGCGGGTGTTCTGCATTGGAGAGGTTTAGTTTTAGTTTTTCATTTTTTTCTATCTCCTCATGGACTCACAAGGGAAAACAGTAAATGGGTTTGGTTATATAAATGATTATTTCTCTTCTGCTGAAATAGTCTCTTGTCCCCTCACATCTTCTGAACTTACTTTGTAAAGGGGGTAGGTTGCTCTCTCTGTCAAGGCAAACCAGGGAGATATTTCAGTTGAATTTGAGCTATGTATAGAGTACCTGGCTAGAATTATCTCTCAAAGATGCTTTCCGTGCAGAGCCATGGCTAGCTAATAAGGGAGCTTAATTCGTATCTGTAACCCTTTTTCTGTAGGATAAAGCTACAGTAGCTTAAAGATATCTAACTGCTAAATACCAAAATCCTTAACATTTCAAATTTTTGCGCCTTTCTGATTTTAGGCAGGAACGTCACCTCTTATATAGTTAACTCATCAAAGTGTCTAGAAGAATGTGGTAGCAGTGATTAGAGTTCAAAGTTAAATGTTACAAAAAAAAAATATTTCACCACTCAAAATGTTAAGCGACTTGGAATGTTCTCTAAAAAGTTGTGATGTTAAAGGCTCTTATGAGAAAACCATTCAGTACATGAAAACTTTCCTAAAAACTGATAATATTAGATCAGCTTTTAAGAATTTGCTGTATGCTTTGACTAAATACCAGACACATGAGATCATAAGAGCCTTTGGTTTTAAACTGTATTCATTGCTTACATGAGTAATCACTAAGAAAAGTTTTTCAGGAAGCCGGGTTATGGGATTTCTTAACTCTAGAATGCCAAAATATTTATTAAAAAATAATGTGATAAATTTAGCTATATTGTGGTTTGGTTTCTTTAACTAGTAAACTGGTAGTTAACTGGTTGCTTAAGTTAGAGAACTCTCCAAAAAGAAGTTCTTGCAGAATCAATTTGCAAGTCCATTATTCGGCAGCTTGGCAAAGTTCACTACAACAGATTTCTTAATGCATTAAATGGGACCTGGATGGTGTTCTTCAGAGCCACAGTTGAGCCACTGTCGGTGGGAGAGGAAAAGGTTTCTGATTTAACAAAGCAGACAATTTGCTGTGCTGATGTTCCTGGACCTTTGGTTGGGTGATGTTTGGTAACTGTAAGGAGTTGACCAGGATTTTATACATACAGTAATACGCTGTGTATGCAAAATGGGCTCCAAAAAAAAAAAAAATTTCTGTGAGGTAACTTGTTGGATAGTAGCTACAAAGAGATACTGATACTCTGGTCAGTGCTTGTTCGCATTATAACACATACAGCATGGTCTCTAGAAGGCTGAACTCAGCCTCAGTCATCTGTAAGCGCTGCTGGACACAAATCCTCTCTCTTTAGAAACCCATTGGCTTTTCTGAAGTTACAGCAGAATCACCCTGTGGGCTTTCACTGTACACAGGAAGAGCTCCTTTAGCTAATTCCTTTAGGTCAGAAATAACGGTCGTCTGAAGAATTATGGACACTCTCCCAGTTTATAAGAAGTTTCTCGGATTCTCTGAACAGTAGGCAGCTGGCAGTAGAAATCTACTTATAAGAGAGCTTTAAGAACCTATTTTGGAAACCAATTGAGGTGTCGTACTGCAGTGCAGCTGCAACCCTTAAAGTGGTTTGGAAAAAAAAAAAACCAATCAACAAACACCANCCCCCCCCCCCCAAAAAAAAAAAAGGCAAGAGTTTCAATACACAAACAATGTGACTGTCATGAAAACAGTATTCCCTTAGGATATACACCATAATTGGGTGGGTTTACGTATAAACAGTTTAGTTCTACGTTGTGTACAGTATTCACGTGTCCATCGTTCTCCGGATGTGTGTATGTGGAGGAAGAACGGGACATTTTTGTGAAATCATTCCACAAATGTTCTATATTAGGGGAGGCGGATTTCCTAATGGAGGCCTTAATTGCTTGGAGCTTTAAGAGGAAATATCTGTGGCAGGAATTGCTGGTGATAGTCTATGCCAAGCAGTGTATTTTTCCAAACAATTGCATTTTACACAGGGTTACTTCTCTATATGCTGGATTGCCTCCTGCATGTCAGAAGGATGACAGGTTTCTCTTAACCTAAGAACACATAGTTAAGAGTTGATAACGTTAAGGACATTCCCAATAACTAATTCTACTGGACTTTCAGATGTAGTGTTAGCTTTATAGTTCATAAGTGTGGCTCATGGAGGGGATATTTTATGAAGCGTGTGTACTAGCAACTATCAGAGAGCTCATGATACAGGAAGAAGTATTAAAGATGCACAATTAGAATTTGTGCCATACCTGTTTTTTCCCCTTTCCTAACACCTCCTAATAAAGCTACATTTTTCAGTGTTGTGTAGCGGAGTTAGGTGGCCGATGAGTAGGATGTGGTTCTGTAAACCGAGGTTTTTCCATTTGCCTTTTTCCCATTTTTTGAATACACCACTCTGACAATTTGTAGGCTGACTTTATAAATGAGATCTTAATGTTCTGTTCTCACTTAAAGAAAAACTGTGTTTATTGTGACATTTTTGAGTGGGAGCAATATGTTAGGGAATAAGACGTAGTTTGTGGCTTTTCTATGGGAGAGGCAGTTTCATGGTAATTGTGCTGTCTTCTTCCTCCTGAATATCCTCTCTAAGGTCATAAATGTTAGTGACTGAGGCTGAATTGCGCTCTCTACCTGTGATTACCTTTCCTGTGCTCTTAGAAATATATAAACGTATTATTTCCCTCCCTCGGTCCCTCAAATATTATTGCATGGGGCAAATAATGTATATAGATCTGTGAGGAACAGATTAATTTCATTTAATTGAAAGTTAATCATTTTGCTTTATTACAGGCATTTGGAAATGCAAAAACAGCACATAACAATAACTCCAGTCGTTTTGGAAAGTTTATTCAAGTCAACTATTTAGAGAATGGTATTGTCCGAGGGTAAGTACGGTATGTGATTCTTCTGGGGTTGATCTCTGTGCCTTTAGGAATTGGTGAAGAATCCGTTGTGTATAAAACGCTGCCATATTGAGGCTCTTCTCATGAGAATAGCTTGCCCATGTGGAGTTTTCAAGACTCTCTAAGCTTTGTGGAATAAGCAGGTGATGCGTAATTTTCGTACCTTCCTGTACGACCGTATCAGGTAAAGAATTTGACTGCTGCTGCATCTTTACTTTCATGTTAAATGAAGGCTTTTTTCATAACACCCATTGTCCTCTCCATTTTGTAATCAAAAACAGCAGATCTGAATTTTTAAGAGGGGTTGGAGTGAAATGAAATAGATTTGAGGAAGCCATTTTAAAAAAACAATTTAAACAGCAGTTATACATATAAAGAAAATTATAAAATTATTATTTTACTTGACTTATTTGAAATTGTGTGGTTCTATCTGAAGGACAAACATGAAATATTCTGTACCTACACTTAAATATATGATAGTCACAGCTGAGTCTTAGAGTTCTATTTATATTTTTCACCCTCTAGTAGATGCTGTAATGTAATATTACTGTAGTCCTCAATATTATTATTCAAAGATTACACTTCCCTCTTCTTTAGTTGGGGGCACTTTCACTTCAAGTGAAGAATTTTGTTCAAAAATTACTAAATTTGTGTGCAAATACTTGTGTAGTTTCTTGTCTAACATTACGCCATTAAAATAATAACTTTCGGATCTTGCTTTGTGAAATTAATCTTAAATTTTTAACACTTGTATCTGCAAAACTTGCAGCAGTATGTCACACATTGTCAAGATGTACCTGTGCTAGTTTAGGTGCAATGCCATAACCCATAATATTGGTATGGAATTCTGCCTGAAGCTGAAGCTTGCTGCACTCTGGAGTGTCACTAGCTATTGCTGACTTTTGTGCTCCAGTGTCTTTCCTTTGAATCCCCTTCGTGTTTGCAGTTTACAAAATGGCAATAACATAAATGACTGGGAACTCTGTGCCACATTTGCTTTGAGTTTTATTCTGAAAAAAACTGGCACCTTTTCAGATGAAGTTGCGCTAACTCAGGAGATTGGTACAATGCAAATACGTTTGTTTTGTCTTCAGCATGAGAAAAAGCTGCTCAAACTTTGGCCTCATTCATTGTATTCCACGTCAAGGAGTTTAGGTTATTATTTGGGAGATTACTTTGTCAAACTCTAAGGGGTTTTCTGGCTGGCTTCCATTTTAGGCTGACATATATACTGTCATAAAAATCTAGCAAATTTGTTAGATTGAGAATCAGAGTTATCCAGTATATTTTTGGGGTCTTGTAGTCTTTGCATTCCTTGTCAGATTACTGTTAATCTCGGAGTAGATAACAGATTGTTAGCACTCTGTGTATCTTGTTTCTGCTTACAGTTTTTCATCAGCACTTTTCGAGCTTCGTCTGCCTTTTCCCAGTTATGGCTACTAAAACCAAGCACTAAAGATAGGTGTTTCTTGGGTATTTGTCTTTGTTCCAGTTACAATATAGCGCATACTGATTTTTTTTGTTGTAGATTTGAGATAGTGACTAAGCTATTCTCTTGTATATTCTAGTGTAGATTTAATTATTTGAACTCTCTTGGCAGTTACTGTCTGATGTTTTGTGAGGTCTTTTTTTTCACCCTCATGCTTTTTTCATTTTCTACGGTTCTTCAGGGCTGTTGTTGAAAAATACCTGCTTGAAAAATCTCGTCTGGTTTCTCAAGAAAAAGATGAAAGGTAAGAGATTAGTACAGTGTACTAACACAAGCATAATCAAGGCAAGAGTTTAACAGCATTTAACGTATGTAGAATAAAAGAAAAATCATTATATTTTCATAAAAGAGAAATGTATTGACTTTTTAGGAACTACCACGTCTTTTATTATTTGCTACTTGGAGTCAATGAGGAAGAGCGTAAAGAGTTTCACCTCAAGCAACCTGAAGATTATTTCTACCTCAATCAGGTAATCTATGACAGGGATTTATGAATGCATTGATAAATGTTGTCTGCCTGTTGTGTTAAAGTTGAAAGAGTATACTTGTTTTGTTAAACTTGAAAGAGTATACTTGTTTTGTTAAACTTGAAAGAGTATACTTGTTTTCTTGTGACGTTTCTCTCTTCACAGCATAACTTGAAAATTGAAGATGAGGAAGATCTCCGACATGACTTTGAAAGATTGAAACAAGCCATGGAGATGGTTGGCTTCCTTTCAGCAACAAAAAAACAGTAAGTAGAATCCTTATAGCTTTTGTTACTGATAGCTAGTTAATGTTCATGAATGGCAATAAACTGTACATGGGTTGGGATCGCAATTAGTCTGGTAGGAAGCAAGGAGAGCTGAGTATTTTGAGGGCTTACAAACAACTTCTTGAAGTAGAATTAAGTTGCTAACCTGTTATAATGACCTTATAAGACAATTCTTATAAAACTCAATTTTTCTTCCTTAGGATTTTTTCAATACTTTCAGCTATTCTTTATTTGGGCAACATTACATACAAGAGGAAAGCTACAGGTCGTGATGAAGGGTTGGAAGTAGGACCTCCTGAAGTCTTGGACATTCTTTCCCAGCTTTTGAAAGTAGAGTATTTCTCTTTAGCTCTAATGTTTGATAGATCTTTTTGTCATGCTCTACCTCAGTGTTTTACTTGCTCAGTTTGCTATAGCTAGATCTGGTTTACAATACTTCCACAACATTTATCTTATGGGAGGGGAAATGGATAAAATTGGTGAAATTGTTGGGATTAGTGGTGGAATATAGCCCATAGCGTGAAAGTAGAATTTGTTTACTCAGTAATCATAGAGCTGAGCAGGAATAAACTTAGCGGAGATGTGGTCCTTGCCACCGCAGGGAAATATCTGAATTAATCTAAGCTGAGAATAATTTAAAGAAGTTGAAGAACTTGTAAAGGTATTGATGAATGATAAATGTAGCTGTTATCAAAGAACTTGGGCTTCTCTGAGGCAATTGTAATGTCCACTGTTGCTCTCAGATTACTCACTGGGGAGTTTGAGGGTGACAGTAACTCTTGTTCTTGATTGTTTTGAAGGTTAAACGAGAAATTCTAGTAGAAGTGCTAACAAAAAGAAAAACTGTGACGGCTAATGATAAGCTTATTTTGCCATATAGTCTCAATGAGGTGAGTAAAAGAACACTAATAGAATGATTTTAAATAAGTGAAACTTGCTTTTTTAGCTAAAAAAAGCTAATATGGTACCCTTTCACACTTAGCGAGGGATGTTTGGGAAGTTAGAAGTTAGCATTGAAGGAAAATTTTGTTTTTATTTGTCTCTGATAGGATTGTAACCTTTGAGCGACACTGGTCTGAAATAGATATGCTTTTTTTTAAACAGAGTTCTGAACATTTTTCTTCTGCAGGCAATAACAGCTCGTGATTCAATGGCAAAGTCCTTATACAGTGCTCTGTTTGATTGGATTGTTCTGCGAATCAATCATGCTCTCCTTAATAAGAAGGACATGGAGGAATCTGTTACAGTAAGTTTCTCACAAAAACAAGTCTCTGTAGACAGTTGTGTGTTTAGAGCTAACAGACAATGCTATAGATGACACGTTCAGATATCTGGAATAAATTTTGATTCTCCTGAAGTCCATGGTAAATTTCTTGGTAATATTTAATTGTCTCTGTTTTCACAAGAGACATAAATATTTAAAATCTGTTAGCATACACTACAGTGCTCTTTGTAATGGTTAGCTGTTGGAGGTTAAGTCGCTGTATGACAGATTGCTTAACTGGATTTCCACATCTTCTTTTAGTGTTTGTCCATTGGGGTACTTGATATTTTTGGATTTGAAGACTTTGAAACCAACAGTTTTGAACAGTTCTGTATAAATTATGCAAATGAGCAGCTTCAGTATTATTTCAATCAGCATATTTTCAAATTGGAACAGGTAAGAAACTAGAGTTGCTGAAACAAAACCTTTTTTTTATCAAGAGCTCATATATTATGCAAACTTAGCCACTATTCTGCAAAGCCCCATGCTTGAATATATTTCCAAAAGTCTTATTTTTTAATTTCTTGTTTCATAATTGCTTGTTATTGTTTGAAGGCTGTAGCTTTGCTGTATTTAGTGCTCTACATATACTAATGATAGCGGGGCCTTTCTTTAGAAGGCTAGCATTAAGTTTCTGCTTGACTGCAAGAAACTAGAAAAACATTCGACCTGAGACAGAAGTCAGGTGAAACTGTAAACTTGGAGGGTGAAAGTCTGTAGGTGAGGTGTGCATTTCAGGGTTTTTTTGGGGTGGTGCTTTTTTTTTTTTTTTAATGGTAGGCGAGGTGTTTGTTTCAGGTTTTTGTTTTGTTTTCATGGTTGGGAAACAGTTTCTCTTATTTTTGTCAGTTTGTAAATATTTCATAACCAGTCTTCGTTATTTCTTCCACCTGACTGCATTTAGGGGATACAACTGTATGTTGGTGTTGGCAGTAGTTCTGAAATCCTGATATTACTGGCATATGTTGATTTACTTGTTTGCAGATGGTATCATCTTACAGAGCGCTTTGAGTGCTGCAAGAGCTAACAGATCCTGTTTCTGGAGTGAAGTTTGGGGGGTTTCTTGCTCTAGACTTGGATTTTTTTCTGGTTTATGCTAAAGCCTTATTCTGAGGTCACTCCGCTGAAAGAAAGAAGTAATTCTGTCGTATGGTATTTTGTCAGCCACATGTAGATAACTTTAAACAAGCAGTTTAAAGAGAAGAAAATTACCAAAAGTACAAACTTCGTATGTAAACATCATGTTGAGGTCTGTGTTTTGTAACTTAGGACAGAGGTGGCTATCCAGGCTAACTAGAGTAAATAGTTACATTGTTTTCTTTTTTTCTAATGCCATTTTCCCAAATAAGCTTAATCTTGAATGACCCATTTCCTGTATCTCTTGCAGCATGAGGGCCCTTAGGGGGAAATCTCTATATCTTTTTAAAGAAAGGCTTTTTTGTCTGTGGAAAATGGCATTTCAGTTCTGTAATGTGGCATGCACACTGAACAGTCTGTCATTAGGCAGGCTGAATTCTACCTACTTAAGAATAATCCATTTCTTGTCATCGTCATATAGAACAGTGAGAGGTGCTCTTTGTCTCTTGTTCAACATAAAACTTTAGGCAATTTTCTGTGCGATATCTTTTTTTACATTAGTACATTATCATTAGTTTTTTTTTTCCTGGGGGCATTTACAGCATTAAGAAAACCTGATATTTTGGCTCCATATCTTAATGGGAAGCTTTTCCTGTCAAGCATTTGATGCGTTGTCATTACAGCAGAAGAGCTTTGTATTGTCTTGTCAAAGAGAGCTCCAAATTTTCTGAACTAAGCGATACACGTTGCGTCCTTAGGGAAGTTCTGGTGTTAATGTTGTGTAGGGCCTTAACTGCCTGTTTTGAAATTTCTGTTATTTCGTCTGACGGTGCAATTCGGAAATTCTGGAACTTGATGTTAAATACTTGTTATTCCTCATAATACAAGAACTATGGAAGAGAAAAATAGACTTAAATTCCTCCAATATATGTCTACCTAGGGTTTTAACGTAATGATGTAGATGCAGTGTCTAACTTCAAGTTCGTAGACTGCTGATTGCTGGGAAGGCACAGAAAAACATTCTTTTCACTGTTTTGGTTTTTAAATAGTTTTACCCCAAGCATCTGCTGTTGAGTGACTTGCCTAGATGGACCTTTGTTCTGACCCAATATGCCTGCTGTTCTGTTCTTATTTATAAATTTTCCTTATTTTTGTTTCTGCTGCCTGAACTAACAAACTCAACTTGCCATAGCTGTTCAAGGATGTCTTTTAAGCACTTAGAGCACAGGACATTAAAGGTCAGGGCACTGTACTGATGAGGGAATTTTCTTGAGCTACACAGGAGGAATATAAGAGTGAAGGGATCACTTGGCACAATATTGACTATACTGATAATGTGGCCTGCATTCACTTAATCAGCAAGAAGCCCACTGGCCTCTTCTATCTTCTGGATGAAGAAAGCAAGTAAGCAACAAACATCTTCTGAAAAAAAAAATGTGTGGCAGGGAGGAGGGAAGGACTGTGGAAGGGAACAGAGAAACAGCACTTTAAAAAGGAGAGGAATGTTGTGGGAAACAAAGGGTCATCTTGTGACTGATCCACGCTCTAGTTTGCTTCTAATGACTCCAATATGCTGGTGATATAAATTGATGCTAAAATTGAACTTTGGCTTAAGCAGACTTAGAAACTTTCACTTTTGTGTTTTACCATGGAATTACAATTAAAGTAAAATGCATGTATGTAAGTCTGAAACATTAAGTGGCAAACGTGGTAAATCGTTAATGTGGTGCTAACTAAACTTGACTGGTGAAGTGGGAGGAAGCACTGACATACACTTGAAACCTCAAAATATTCTGCTATGTGTGGAGCTGTTTGGTTTTGGTCCAGAAATTTAGCCCACCTCTAATATTCAAAGCAGGTGTGTAAGTCTCAAAGTGTAGATATCCTGGACAATAAAATACTTTTCATAGGCGTTCTGCCGTCTGTCACGTTGCACCTCAATAAATGTACCTATATTTGGAAAAAAATAGCTGACCTATTTTTGTTTTGTATTCCTAGTTTTCCACATGCCACCAACCAAACTCTACTTGCAAAATTCAAACAGCAGCATGAGGAGAACAAGTTTTTTGTTGGAACCCCAGTGATGGAGCCTGCTTTTATTATTCGACACTTTGCTGGCAAAGTTAAATACCAGATAAAAGTAGGTGATAGATCTAATGGCCACAAAAAAAATTTCCTTACCTTTCTGATAGTTTTTTGTCAGGGTGTAGAAAATTTGCTGGGAATGGGCTGAATCAGATCTGTCCTCAGATATACTTTAGATTTTTTTTTTTTTTTTTGGGTGGTCTGGACTTGAGGATAACACCCACTATTGTGAGAATTATTTAGAATAACAAATTATTCTGAATAGTGATTAATATCTTGGGTCAAAACACAGCTTTCCTGAGAGCTTATGGTCCAATATTCCTGTGTTGCAGGATTTCAGAGAGAAAAATATGGATTACATGAGACCTGATATTGTTGCTTTACTACGAAGCAGTGACAGTGCTTATGTTCGGGAGCTGATAGGAATGGACCCTGTAGCTGTGTTCCGTTGGGCGGTTCTGCGGGCAGCTATTCGAGCAATGGCTGTCTTTGCAGAAGCTGGACGCCAGAGAGCTCAGAAGACTGCAGGTACGGTATGAAAAAATGGAAGCACTTTCAAATACTGTACAATCGGTTCATGCTTGTTGACAGAAGCAGTTTACGGCAAAACCTTATCATCCAGATGCGATCTTGGTTTGGTACTAAGGACAAAACTGACTTGTGAAAATGGCTTAACATTCACACACTAAAGAGATTGTCACTGTTTTATCTGAAACCGTTCAGACTTCCTCTTCCAATAACTGCACCATTTCCAGCAGGCTGTGCCAAATTTGAAGTCCTATTTGTAGAAGTTGGGGAAGATATTACTAGTTCTAGAATGTGTGCTCGTCTTATCACTGGTTTTGATCATCTCGGAGCTCCCTGAAGTTTCAAATGAGTATTCAGGGTTCAATACTAATTTTGATAAGCTTTTCTGAGCAGCTGCAGTTTACTTTCTAGTTGTAGGGAGTTTGAGAAACAAAGTGGCCTAGCTTTATAGCTAGACAAAACCACCAGGCGCTTGGATAGATAGTTTGCTTGTTACAGTTGGTGGGGTTTTTTTTGTCTGTTATGCTCATATCTCTGTCAAAATTCAACCTGTTGATTATTTCATAACAGGAGTGGTACGTCAAGGACCCAGAGTTCCCCTTGGAGAACTCCAGAGATCAAATACACCAGTAGAAAAAGTTTATCGGTGAGAAACACATACTTAACCCATATCAGGGAAAAAACCTGAATTGCTGAGTAGCATTTTCATATATCAAATGTCAACTAGATCTTTCCACAAGGATAACAAGTTTTATTTCTGCTGTCTTGTTTTGTTTGGCCTTTTTAATACTATCAAAACAATTCTCTAGCTTATTTTATGTAAGACCCAGCGCTACCAAATGTTAGTGACGTAGCCTCAGTTCCATTTACCACTGGGTGTTTGAGTTCTCTGTCTGTACTTTGTACATGTTGCTTTCAGCATTGTGTGTTTCTCTGCAGCCAGTCTGTGTCACTGAAGGATTTCTAGGAGCACTCATGTTTTTTGCAGCCTTATGACATGATTCGGAGGCAGGGCAAGTCCTGCAGAACTGCCTTCACGTTTTGCTCTGTATAGGCGTGTTTGCCTTTCTATGGAGTATTTAGGTTTTATACATGTTCCTTTTGCAGCTGCTCAATGCTTGATTTCTCATTTGATTGTTCTGAGGATTTCGATATAAATGCTTTTGAAGACATCATTTCTTTTTATGAAAACAAGAAGTAAGTAGAAATAGGCCTGCACTTAAAGGCCAGGGAGGCACATTCCTGGACAGACTGACCTTCTGAGCATGCTCTGTGTAAAAGTGAAGCCATGAAGTACACATAAAGTAGTGACTTCATAATTACTTCATCCTGGACAGTCTGTCACTTGTGGCAACTAAGAACTAAAGGTGCAATTTGGGTGAAAGGATTGGTCGTAGCTTAACATAGCTGTTTCCCTGTGAGATCTTAAAACAAAATCTTGATATTCAAAACTGTTCAGAGGTAGCAAGGGAAGCAAGCAGCTGTCTAATAATGTTGCTGTCTCAGTGAGCAGCTCAGAATGGTGATAGCATCTAACAGTCAGAAGTGATTCTTATGCTTCTGTTATTTTTGGTTTGTGCCTCTCTGGAGAGTAAAGAAGGTAAGTTCTGTGCGAAAACACAACACTTCACAAGCACGGTGCATGCTTAAAATAATGGAATCTGCCACAAATTAGGAACTATCCCAGGCTTACTTTGAAAAGCTAAACGTGTGAATAAGTTTGAAATGGAAATGAAAACCAAAATTTCATCAAGTATTCCTGTAATAGCTAGTTTTTAACTTACTCTTCTGATGTAAGTCTGCTTAAGGAGCCTCATTTTAGTAGTCAAATCTATATAGAAAAATATTTACTGCTTGACCATAAAGAAGCTTATCTCTTTCTGAACAGGCTACTTAGCTTAACAAAAAGGTTCCTTGCATGTTAAGTACATTTTGCTAAATTTCACTCTGTTTTCTGAATTGATGGCTCAAGAATTTACATTAAAAGATAGAATTAGAGAGTAAGTTTAGTATGAGACCCTGGTAATTAAATTTTAGGGCACTGACAGAGTAGAAAGAGCTGACTTCACATCAGAATCGTTCATGCTTAGGAAAAAGTAGTCTGGGATTGACCTGCTACTGTTTGGAGCACACTTGGTGATGGGATCTCTTGAGTTTTTAACTCCTTTTTTTCCCCCTCTCTCACGGCTGTGTCTCTTTGTTTGCCATCTTTGTTTTGCTGTGAATCATTTTAGAGACATGCATGAACAAATCATCGCAAGTATAAAAGGACTTCCATGGCAGGGTGATGATCCCTGTAAGCTGCTTCGGTCACTCAGTCGACTTCAACACCGCTCCCACTTCATGTGAGTTCTGGTGCGCTAGGTATTGCTTTGAAAGTGCAACAATAACCAAGCAGTTATTCTAGTCCATAAAAAATATACTTGTCCCTAGTTTGTCTTTTGCAAAAAAAAAAACCCTAAACAAGACAATTAAGAATTCCTTCTAAAAATAGAAAGGCTGTAGAGAATGTTTTGTTGCTTCATTGCATTAGCTGAAAGTTAAACCTACTTTTCGTGTAAACTTGCCTTAAAACCCAAGTATGTAGTACAAGCTTGTTGTTGCAAAACTTTCCGCAATGAAATTTCTCACACGTTACAGCTAATGGTTTCCTGAAATTCAGGATGCCTGTGCTGCGTTAAACCAATTCCGGGGTTAAGACTCTTCACACGTGCACACGTGTAAGAAAATCAATCTGTGGTCCGTTGTATAATAAATAAGTGTCAACTGGGTGGCATGGAGTTGGAACACGCCTTGCATCACAGAGTTAGCATGCTTAGAATTAGGAGGATGAGCTACAGCCTTGTTTCTGAGAGCTTCTGCTTCTAGTTCACTGCCTATGTGTGGATGAGAGCTACGCCTGAGATTTGTGTCGTGCCCCAGGAGGTTCTGGGGATGATCTCAGACGTATCAGAATTCGTAAGTGGAGTGTTGGGGCATGGGTTGTCCTTCTGTGAGCAGTGAAGTACTTTCACAGGGGTTCTGGTGCAAGCAGCAGTAACTTCTGAATCAAGTATTTTTATTTGATAGTGCCTTAGTATTATGATGAGAGTTCGATGACTGTACAGTTAGTTAAATAGAATAACTTGCACAAAAGTATTCTATGCAACAGTACAGTTTTTAATAGCTTTAACTTTAGAGAAAATGTTTCACTTTTGAAAGCTTCCAGTACCTACAGTTTATTTAAAAAAAATAAAAATTCTTTCTTCTTGCGAAGCAGTTTGCATTTCTTGCATTGATCACTTGTAAGAGACGTGCATGAACACACCCTGATGCTGTTGTGCTAATTTTCTTCTGTCCTTCATCTTGCCTCATAAATTGCACCAACTTACGGCTTGCTGAAATAACCAAAAATCATGTGTACTGTTTTTCTTAAATAATCTTTAATATTTTAACAGGAAAAGTAGAGGTATCAAACAAAAGCAGATCATTCCCAAGGTAAAGTTTTTCAGTAAATTTAGAATTCTCTTGGTGGTCCCGTGTCCCCCCCCCCCACTGTAAACATTCATTTTGATTGACAGAACTCACTTCAGAAAATACTGTTGCGTAGTGTAGGGAAGTTGTATTATTTATCCTCTAAAACTTCCTTTCTGACAATCTAAAGGATAGGTAAATGTTCACCTGTATAAGAATTGCTGAACAGGAAAAAATTGTTTGTTAACATATGTTTAATTAGACTAGAGATGCCATAAATACATAAAGCTATTTCTGATCAAGTCATTGAAGGCCAACACAGTGATCATGTAATTCACCTTATTCACCGTACACTCTTGGGATGGGGCAATGGAATAGTTTCACTCTTAAGAAGATGCTTTGGTCCAAAGTAGGAATAGTCATGAAGTGTAACATGTCATTGAATGTGGAGCTCTAGGTAGTTGGTTTCATTCTTGCTCATTTTGATGCAGACAGAAATATTTCCCCTTCAGTTACACTTGCACTGTGTTGATTATGCAAACTTTCTTCTAGAACTTGCTGGATTCCAAATCTCTGAAGCTCATAGTAAGCATGACTCTGCATGATCGAACTACAAAATCCCTCTTGCATTTACACAAAAAGAAGAAACCCCCTAGCATAAGTGCACAGTTCCAGGTAGGTGACTGATGCAGTGGTACAACCTCTGGGTGCACCCTGACCTCATGGGAACAGACCTTCCTGGTCTGATCTAGCCGAATCTTGCTTGAAAAACAAAATAGTTTTTATTCTTGGGATTTGTTTGAAGTAGGGTTTATTACTTGATTAAAGTTAGGCCACATTTAGATACTATCCTTATGCTACAAAATGTGTTAGTTCTCTGTACAATCAGCCTCATCCTTTTATGCAGATCAAGCGCTACTGTAACAGCATCTGCAAAGATCACTTTTCATTACCTTGAGCAAAGGTGAAAACAAATACAGGGATCTGCTGGGCACTACAGGAGAACCCTCCATATTGGATGAAATAGGATTTGTATAGCCATCAGACCTGAAAGAACCTTATTTCTGAGGAAGAAGCTGTACTGCTGTCAAATGCAACTCAAAATGCTGATATCTGCAGAAAAAATGTTTGTGAATATTTCATTTCAGACTTCACTTAATAAGTTACTGGAGACACTGGGTAAAGCTGAGCCATTCTTCATCCGTTGCATCCGCTCCAATGCTGAGAAGGTAAGACTGCTTTAAGAGCTGAGCTGAGCTGACTGCTGAGGATCTAAGTCTTCTAACCCTGTAATATATCTCTTTTGACTTGTTCGCTGTCATTCTGTACGAAGGTGAAAGGTAACTAGGGTGTGAAAACAGAACGTGCTTTTTCTACTGGACAGAAATAGGACTCTTCAGGCATTTACTAGCTGTTGACTGCTGATCTTTTTCAGAAAGAGATGCTTTTCGATGAAAGCTTGGTGCTTCAACAGTTAAGATACACTGGCATGCTAGAAACTGTGCGAATCAGAAGATCTGGTTACAGTGCCAAATATACATTCCAGGTATGTGGAAGTAGATTATGCTTTCAGAAATACCTGCTCTTTTTGGAAAAAACATGCATTGCCTCAGAGTCTTTTGTGTCTCTTCATATGAAGCTCATGACCACTTGGGATGAACCGTAAAAATTCATTGTAGTTTTGACAGATCCTGCATGGTAACAAGTTGTAGTCTAAACTATTGTGTGAGTCATCTACTTGAGTGAGTTGTTCTACTTGTTGCATGAAGGGAAAGCATCCTGAGTGCTGTATAAGCAATCAGTGCTGCACATTGCTGTCTCTGTATGTGAATGAGTTGGTTATAAAATGTTTTGTGCGTGCAGCTTTATAGATCACATATAGGTGGTATTTACTGTTAACTGGAGGCTGAATAAAGCCTGCATTTTACAGAGCAGGAAAAGATAGCTCAATTCAGAGTGAGAAATAAGTACTTTCAAACCCCTATAGCTCAGATGTCTTAGCTTAATTTTAGAAATCTAGTTAAAACTCTAAACTTGTGAATCGCCTTCTAACTTTGTTCTCTTGCTGTCTCTGCTGCTTACAGGAATTCATCGACCAGTTTCAGGTGTTACTGCCCAAAAACGCCAAAGCCTCCAAGGAAGACATTTGTGTTTATTTGAATAAACTAAAACTGAATGAAAACTACTATCAAATAGGGATGACCAAGGTCTGTGAAACTTTTCATAAGCCAACAAGAAATACTGATGTACACTGCAAAATTTAGTGCAGTTCATTTACAGGTGTTGCTCTTCCTTGCATTTTATATTTAAATTAGCTATTTTAACTCTTGTAAATGCTGATGCAGACTTTAGTAGCTGCCTCATCATTTTTGATGCCAACCTGTGTTCTTGCAACACAGTACAATTCTGTATTGTATGGATAATGCTTTTGGGAAATTGTTGCTATTGGCATTTGGCAAACAGGTCAGTGTTTTCACTTTAGAAGGGTTCTATGATTTGAAGGCTGTAAGTACAGTTGTATGTTTTAGAATTCAAACACTGAGGTTTGGTAAAACAAAAGGACTTAGTTTTTGGGTGTGCTAATTGCTGTCAGCTCATAAGGTTTGGTTCAGTAATAAGTATTACCATGCTTATATTTTAGCTAGTGGAGATACCCCTAGTGGGGGCTGAAAGGCTCCTATTAACTGTTTATTGATGAACTTTCCTTTAACTGAGCAGGTTTTTATGAAAGAGGCTGAACGGCAGATACTACAGGATACACTACACAAAGAAGTGATCAGGAAAATCATTCTCCTTCAGAGCTGGCTCAGGATGGTTTTAGAAAGGAGACGCTTTCTCAGAACACGGCAGGCAGCCATTGTTTTACAGGTATCTTTGAGAATTGCTAGTCTTTTCCTAACAGATGAACAAACTCTCTCAAATAACACTCCCCACCTTCAAGTACCCTCCCCTTACTTTAGAAATCTCCCTTCTTAGGCTTGCTGGCGTTCCCGTTGTGTTAGGATGGCACTGCAGAGGAATAATGCTGCCATTTATATTCAGTCAGCATGGCGAAGATACAGGGAGCGAAAATGCTACCTTCAGCAGAAGAGGAGAATTTGTCTCGTGCAAGCCGTGGTCAGAGGGCATCTACAGCGTAAGAGGTAACGGAAGAGGAGCACTATGATATGAAAACTTGCATTTTAACCACTTAGCTACTTGGCTTCACCTGCCAAGCTCAGTTTCTGGGTGATGTGTTGACTTAGTAAACAACTTAAAGATAGTTATTACCATGTGATACTGCAGTCAGTATCAAATGGCTAGTGGTGTGTGGAAACTGGTTAAGCCCTTGGTACTTCAGCATTATTCAGCTGAGTTGCACTGATGCATGCTAGTCCTAATAAGTAGACCTCCATGCAGTCACACTGGGACTTTAAGTGTATTTGTACTTTGTCTGTATTGCTGCACTTAAACAGTTGGGTACTTTTCTTGACCACTGTGCGTTAAATATTTATGTTTTCGTCTTACAAATTCTTAACAGATTTCAAAAAATGGCTATAGAAAAGCAGAAAGCTGAAGAAAAGCAGAGAGAAATGCAGGAAGATCAAGACGGAAAGAATGATGAGCGCAAGGACGAGCTCAGTGAACCAGTAAGAGATCAGTTGCCTGTGAAACAGAAGTCAGAGCTGGATCAAGCTGTTGCGGACAGAGATCAAACTCCAAATGAGCAAGCTGAAAACCTGAGCTCATCTGAAAAAGGCACATTACCCCAGAAGAACGTGACAGAGGGCTCTGAGAAAGTAACAAACAGCCGGGAGAAACGTGAATCTCGCCGGCAGAGGGGGCTGGAACATAACGAGTTACAGAATAAGCATGTCCTGTTTTCCTTCGAAGGACCACCTTTACTGTGCCCTGAGGAACAAACCTCTTCTGAAGAGGCCCTGGAAACGGTTCCAGTGCCAGAGGAATCCACAGCACAAGATACTGTCCTTCAAGGAAGCAGCGAGGGAGAGAAAAGTCCAAGTGAAGAAAAAGCTTTTTCAGACACACCACCATCAAGCGAGATAAAAGAAAGCAGTTCTATTCCTGAGCAGCCACCTGTATCAGAAGGGGAAAAAGTAGATGATAAGGCAGTTGACAGAATGAAAACACAAGGGAACCAAAATAACCAGATAAAAGGCAGCCAAAGCTTTAACTGCCCTGAACGGCCGACAAATCTTGCACTGAATCTGCATAATACACTATCTGCTACTGGGAGCTTTCAAACTCCAGCTGAATGCTGGGCAGATAAAACCAAACGTCTTGCTCAGAAAGCAACAAAAGATCTGGATAGTCCCACTTCTTCCCTAATCCAGAGATATGTGGATGACCCAGGGAAACTAAAGTACAAGAGAGAGAAGTGGAAAGGAAAGAGACAGTCTGATGCCAGTCAGAATGATATGCTGAGTCAGTCTTTGGATGAAAGAACACGTGCGGATAAGTCTCCTCAGGATCAGCTAGAGTAAGGGCAGCTTCCTAATTATTTTGACTTTTTCAGAAAACATGTATCTGTAATATTTAAAATCAGATGGAGAACCCCTGATAGCCTGTACATCTGGCCATGTTATGGGAGGAAATAGAGCTATGACCAACTGCTGCTTTTTCTTGGCTCTCGGTCTCCAGTCCTGCAGTTGAATATGTAGAATGTTTTCAGAAGCTAACAAAAGATACAAAGCCTGCCTTGCTGAATGGAAATGGAGCCTCAGGGCTTCAGCTAGAGTTGTGTCTGGAGTTTATTTTCATGTGTCTTTGGTCCATTGAAAACAAGGGTTTAGTGAGTTTGCAAGCATCCCTCTGATATGGCAGGAAATCTGACATAGCCGTGTTGGTTTTGGTTTTGTTTTTTTTTTTTATTTATTACTTCTGCAGTACATTTTGCATTTAAAAGTGAGTTGCAAGAGTTGATCTGGATTCTCTCAGATGTAACATGGATATGTGGGTTATTTAAAAGGTGGTAAATATTAAGAGGCTACGGACTGCTATAAAATACATAATCTGAAACTAATCTTGTAATGTTGCAGAAAGAAGGGGAATTCATCTTCATTCAGTGATCTCTCAACACTTGTCCAGTCTGTTGCCATGAATCAGGTACTGATGCTATTGTGTGTATTTATACTTAATTACCCTTGTTTTAAAGATTTGTGAATAATTGGATATAGTGTGTTCTGTATGCCTATGTTCCTTTCACATTAATTTTTTGGCTCAATATCCATGTAAAAAATTTCATTAGTGAATATTATACAACAATTTGAAAACTTGATTTTTAATAAATGGACCCTTGATCAAAGCATTAAATATATTTCGATCTTATATTAGTAAACTAATGTCTATTGGGTAAACTTTTGTCTTGATGAAGCAAACTTTTTTCACCATTCTAGTTTTTAAAAGCATTTAAAGAATCTGTTTCGCTCAACATGTAGCTTTTTGATTCCTCATTCTCTCTACTGTAGCAATCACCAGATACAACAGAAGAAGAAAAAGGCAACAAGAAATATCCTGTGCAAAAGAAGTCCAGTGACCTCTTCCCTACCTCGGATGCAGTCGCTTCCATACAGTCACCAAGTCAGCAAATAGATGCCAAGTATGTATTCTGTGTGTGACTGGCCTGCCCTTAAGAAAATGGGGGGGGGAAGAGATTTTCCCACTGGTACTTGAATTGGGCATCTTGAGACTCTGATTGTGGAGACACGCACGTGTTGACATCAGCTACACGAGTGTCTGTGTTGCTGGTTGACCTGATCTTCGTGTTGATATAAGCATGCTATCTGACCCTGTTGAGAAACAGGTTCTCTGCTTCTTTTATAACGCTTGTCTTTGAACTGGTTCTTTTTAACTTAAGAACGACTACACAAGCTCAGATCAAAGGTCTGTGTAGTGTACTGTCATCCAGACTGAGAAATAACACTAAGAGAAAAGCTTAAGAACCCAGCAAGCATGTAATGCTGTTTCCTTGGCCCGCTCCCCCAGCTTCCGGCATTCTGCAGCTTGGGGACTTCCTGAGCCAGAAGTGATGTTTTGGATAAGTGATGTGTTGTCTCTGTGTGTGTTGAAGGTAGTGCTCTAATCTAGTAAATATCAGAATGTTCAGATGTGCTTTCAGACTGTTGTTCCTTTGTTCTGCTGCTCAGTTTTTCTGCAGGTTGGACCTTAGAGTAAATATGTGCAGTAGAGGTTAATCTTATCGTGGGTGTTAGCTGTACTGTTAAAAAGGCCTTTTCTTGTAGTAGAGCCAGCTTCCATCTCCATTACTAATGTGACAAACTTGTATCTGCTTTTATGTTCAGGTCTGCTTTTAAAAGTCCTTTGCGTAGACTTTTGGGGAAAAAGCCAGACAAGAAAATTCCAAAGGAGAGTCCTGATGTGATTGATGAAGGAGATGGCCTCTCCCTTGTATCTTGTGTTCTCTTTCCAGAAACAGGAGGAACCCAGAAAGTTTCAGAAGGTGAGTTTCTGTGACTTAATCCCCAGCTTGCTAATACCATCTTTTCTGTAATGTTTTGCATGGCTACTGAGGAAACAAATCCTGAAGAATTCAGTCATACTGCTTTAACACACAAATTGATTTCTTTGCCAGCTTCTTCTGGACAGCCAAGTCGTCTCCAGGCAGGGGAGCGCCATGTGAAAGAGAGTAGTAAAACAAAGAAGAACCGAACTATAAAGATCAGCAAGATCTCAAGTGTGTCTCAGAATTGGCGAGCTTCTGTGGTCCGTGAGATTGCAAATGCCAATGAACTGAAATATCTTGATGAGTTCCTCCTAAACAAGGTAAAAGACACTCAACTATGGTAAAATTCAGGTCTATGTTCACTGTGTGTGGCGTTTTAAAGGCCACTTTTCTAGGTGCAAGTTTATATTACGATTTAAAGCAGAGGGGAATTGATTTGATAGCTTGACTGAATTAAGTCTGTATTAAGGCCATTCCTATTCCTTCCTTTAAGTCTCCGAATGCATTATATTACATTAAATCCTAGTGATGTTCATGTTAGCTCTTCATTTGCTTCCAAGCAAGTGAGCAGCAAAAGGTGTATTAAAAAAAAA